>JAUMHH010024371.1:0-10583 GCA_032359455.1 Chlamys rubida | reverse complement strand
TGGGTACTCTAGTGAGTCTGTAAATGATGAGACATGTCGTTCTCTGGGTACTCTAGTGAGTCTGTAAATGATGAGACCTGTCGTTCTCTGTGTACTCTAGTGAGTCTGTAAATGGTGAGACCTGTCGTTCTCTGGGTACTCTAGTGAGTCTGTAAATGGTGAGACCTGACGTTCTCTGTGTACTCTAGTGAGTCTGTAAAGGATGAGACTTGACGTTCTCTGTGTACTCCGGTTGCTACCTACGACTGATTCAAGTTAATGAAACTTGTTTCGTAGTTAATACTTAACAGTCGTTTCCTACATAAACAAGCAATTCTCGTAGTAGAGCGTAAACAATGTTTAACTTTATTCACTAAAAAAATATGTATCTATCGTTCATATTAATTTAGTATCCTAGTCTCTCACACGACTGCAAACTCAATGTCTTGTATGCATGGATGAACGAAACTCAAAGGACGAATAAAACATTTCAGCGATCTTCTCCGGGCCATAACTCATGAACGCGGTTCAATAGTGGTGTTCCTTATGACTTTTTTTTTTATTAATATTTCAGACTGTTATGAGCTCGATATAATACTATCGCTTATCAAATGAAGTTTAATTGCGACAATAACATTTTCTTTGTTTTGTATAAAAGACAGACTGGCGGACCTTCATATCGTCTAAAGGGCATATATACAATAATGTTCGACCCCTGAACCAATTAATCCTTGAATCACCATCGAGGCGATGGTCATATTCTGACATTCATTAGATACTAGTCGGATTTCTAGTAGCTTCACTACACACTCTGGTCAATCACACTGACCAGGCTGGAGGCTGAGGTCGATAATTGACCAGCCGATCTGTCTAGACAACGAGGTAATTTAAGGTCATCGCAATACTAGCTGCGTCTCCAGACGTGCCACATACATGCTGCATATGTGAATCAGCCGTAAACTGCGTGGACGAATGAATACATATTGATCCCCTAACCAGCTGAACCACACAACCTGTCATATTGATCCCCTAACCGGCTGAACCACACAACCTGTCATATTGATCATCTACCCAGCTTAACCACACAAAATGTCATATCGATCCCCTAACCAGCTGAATCATTCCCTTGCCTAAAGTATACGACGTAGCAGATCAAGCTTGCGTCTTTGTAAGACTTGTAACACTGACTACAGTGCACAGTGATGGCGTAGAATTGTCTCTGTAACGACTACTCTGACGGCTATATAGGAGGTTGTACAGATGGTAGGGTTGTGTACTGTCTAGACCGCACCATGTTGCAATGGATTTTATCATATCTGCATTTTTTTCAAGATCTGAAAATCACTTTCATCCTCATCCAAATCGTGGGTGGTGCAAGCACAAATTATGTAACAATAAATATAACAATACGAACGCGCCGGAACTGTACACACTCGATGTTAATTGATGCTGCAAACAACATACAAAGATGTAGTCGGATAAATCCGACAAAATCAGACGGGATTACAGCATTATCTCGCGTTTGATGCTACTGAGACCAAAAGAATACCGCTAGTCAAGGGCTATAGCTCACTGCCATAGCCTCTAGATATCATACCCCAACACTATTCAACGTCTGTGTAAGCGTTGAAATTTATTTGGTAATTTGATTTCCAACGGAATAAAATAATCATGGAAGTACTACAGTAGTATCATCAATGCTGAACCAAAATAATTCTCTATGGTAGGTCTCACAATGTTCAACTTTCTGGTAATAAAATGTCTGAATTGAATATACTGGTAATTAGACGCCTGATAAATATGTTACTTTTATTGAATTATGAATGCCAAATGACTCGGGAATTATGACTGATAAGAGGGGTGATCCGTTGGCACCACATAAAAGTCTTACTCCGAACAATGGCAGGTCGACAGCTTTGAAGACATGTCACCACAAAATATTGGTACATAACACGCGTCATACTACCAAACATCATACAATGGCGTATGTAATCACCGGACGCGCGTGCACGAGGACCTGGCAGCAGCTTGCCATCTGGGAGCAGGGCCGCATGAAGGTTACAACTCAAAACACAATAGTCCGATCGGGCCCAGTCAGCTTTAATTTTTATATAGTTAGTTTTGCGTGAACAGAAAACCAGATCTATATATCTATAACTCTCCGATAGTATTGATGGCACCGGTCCAGGGGAATCAAGTGTGGGGGTTTATTCCATACAAGGGATCGAGTCTTTTGAAAGCTAGTGTGGTCAAAAAAGCTAACTGCCTCTTGGACGGATTTGAGTTTGGGAGCATGCCAAAGCATATTGTGATGGAGGAGTGTGGTACAATGATACACATGGCGCTCGGAGATGGCAGACATTCCCCGCATTGCCTGCAGTACAACTGCAGTCCCCAACGCTATGTGGCACATGTGTTGCAAATATATAACATCGTTTCATGAATTATGGAATACTTTCAAGCCGAATGTTGGCATGTACAGAGGTTTGGTGTTACCCCGAGTCGTCCAAGTGACAGTAGTCCTAGACTAGGACTGCCTAGTCTGCCTGGGGGAGGGCTGGGGGAGGGGGTCGTCCCTATACTTATCCCAGCAAGGCACTATGTATCTTGGCAGTCGCCAAACACTTATAAGTTATGTTATTAGATGACCCCGACGCGTTGTGTGAACCACAGTAAATACCAGTTGTTTGCCTTGTTAAATGGACAAGGTCACAAAATAACCTTTTTACATTTTTTTTCTTCACAGAATGATGCAAAAAATATATACTGTCAGCATATTCACAAAAACATGTCAATTTCATTACAAAAAATAAACCATACTCTAAATCGTATATCCACCGAAATCCCACAACTCGACGTTGAATTGGCAACCCGAATTTAAGTACACGGGGAAGGAGTCATGTGATCACGGACCCATGTCTGTGATCACGACCCTAAATATGTGATCACGACCCTTTATCTGTGATTACGGCCCTATATCTGTGATCACGATCCTATATATGTGATCATTGTTCATGGAAAGGCCAGACTTACATGCATATCGTACAACCAGACAATGTCCACTGAATGGCCGGACTTGCATATCGTACAACCAGACAATGTCCACTGAATGGTCGAACTTACGTATCGTACAACCAGACAATGTCCACTGAATGGCCGGACTTACATATCGTACAACCAGACAATGTCCAATGAATGGCCGGACTTACATATCGTACAACCAGACAATGTCGACTGAATGGCCGAACTTACGTATCGTACAACCAGACAATGTCCACTGAATGGCCGGACTTACGTATCGTACAACCAGACAATGTCCACTGAATGGCCGGACTTACATATCGTACAACCAGACAATGTCGACTGAATGGCCGGACTTACATATCGTACAACCAGACAATGTCTACTAAATGGCCGGACTTACATATCGTACAACCAGACAATGTCCACTGAATGGCCGGACTTGCATATCGTACATCCAGACAATGTCCACTGAATGGCCGGACTTACGCTGTGGGGTAACCGTTGTGTTTGGTCCTGCGGAGTAACATTTGTCTATGGTCCTGCGGAGTAACATTTGTGTTTGGTCCTGTGGGGTAACCGTTGTGTTTGGTCCTGTGGGGTAACCGTTGTGTTTGGTCCTGTGGGGTAACCGTTGTGTTTGGTCCTGCGGAGTAACATTTGTCTATGGTCATGCGGAGTAACATTAGTCTATGGTCCTGCGGAGTAACATTTGTCTATGGTCTTACGAAGTAACATTTGTCTATGGTCTTACGGAGTAACATTTGTCTATAGTAACCGTTGTTCAAGCAGTATAACTTAAGGTCGCGTAGTCTGGTAAAAACTTACTGATACTTAAACGAAGACAGCTCTTCATTTCTAGAAATGACAAACATCCAAACTGCTATCAAATCAGGTACTCGTGAAACCTGGGCGGGATTCTACAATAGCCAAGCAATAATCTCTCTTGTTTTTACATAACCTAGTTCATTAATTCAATTTTATTACGAATTTTTCTTGTACAGTTATTGGAGTTAACATTTAACTTAACAAATTTAGAAGACGTTCTGATGGAATTTGACTATATAACCTGTCACAATACGTTAATTCTCTATGGTATCTACATGTATATCCTTGGTAACATCTGAGATAAGAATCACGTCTCGAACTTTTATTACCCTAAAACCTCTGAAGACGGCACACAAACTAATTTTCTTATCAGGACATTTGACCACTGGTCATCCCATTACGTATCAGGATTAGTGCTATATAGCTTACCTAGCAGACAATGAGCACGGGTTAGTGATACCAACAATTATTGACACCTGTCACTCACATTTTACATAATTTACATATACCTGTAGCCTATTGTACAAATTTAAGATTGATACGAGTCCATTGTATAACAGTACGGAATACATCGGGTAGATTTTGGAAATTCCAGAATATCCCGCCGTCAAGTCTAAAAGTTTTCCTTAATGAAATTTCAAAGTTAAACGATATTAACTCCTACGTCATCATTTCGGCTATACGATATGTGTGGAACAAGGGGCCCATAGAGCCTGTATTGCTCATCACGATAGTTATGCCCAGCGCATGGTATATATGGTTATGGGTTGGGGATCTCAATCCTGTCAAAGTTTTAGTCCAGAACCTAAGTCCCTATGGTTGGGACCAGACCCCGTAGTCAATTATAATATCATGACTGTGTCAAGTATGTGTTTATGCTTAGCATTGGTACATTTATATATGGTTATGGGGGAACCTCCACTATTTTAACGTTACGACCCAGGGAGTAAGTCTCCAAGGGTGGGAGCAGACCCGGGAGCAATCCCGAAAGCATATGTGCATTAGTCTCATGTGTGAAATACAATAGATTATGGTTTCAGAAGTGAGATGTCATTGACTCTGTTATGAACAAATCAAAAGGACGTTTACAAGGGTGTACAAGCCTGACTGAATGTTGATTTCGATGTGTAGAGGCTCGCCATAGATAAGAGAATAACTCGCGATACAAGGTGCAACTCAAAGGCTCGGCTGGTTTCTTTCATTTGAAATATAATCGAGTGTGGGAAAATGGAAAATTCTACCATAAAACGTAATCAATATGTTGAAATAAAAATTTAACACTGCACAAAGATGTTTGTTTCGTAAAGGCTGAAACAAACTATATCCACCATCGCCGGAAACGTGAATTAATTATTATTGGTAAAAATTAGAAGGCTATCTTTACGACCTGGGCTGGAGATAGGGGTGTAGTACCAAAGGGGTGACATGTAAACCATATGTCCTCCGCAAATCATATTGTTTGTTTCACCGTCCGATAACGGTGACCTTGAAAGACGGATATGACCTTGTCTGAGGGGTAAAGTTATATACAGGGAGAACATAGCCAGATGTCTGCCATTGTTAAGTCAACAATTAAGAAACATAAACGGTAACAGAGATGTCCTGTGGTTCGTATTTGTAACGGTTTTTTTAATATAGAAAAAGTGGGGTATTTCCATTAATTTCGACTAACATAGATATATTACACTTATAGAGTATCCAACATGTGTAAGTCACACCCACAGAGTACCCAACATGTGTAAGTCACACCCACAGAGTACCCAACATGTGTAAGTCACACCCACAGAGTACCCAACATGTATAATAACGCTACTGGTGTATACGTCGTTGTTACATGTTATATGAGTCACACATCAAATACAGAACAGATGTGGAGAAAACTGATATCACAGCCATTCTTTTAATGTCGACTATCAAACATTCGTGTTTTTCGTATTTAGAAGTGTGCAGATTTAAGTGTGCAGATCTAAGTGTGCAGATCTTCTGACACTAGCGACACATGTATCATAACTGTGACACGTCCACCGAGACACAACACAGGCACAATATGCCTTTTGTGGGTACATTATTAAGAAAACATAAATTGCAGGGTCCAGCGTAGGAACTGATATATACTCGTGTATGTCGTGTATGTCGTGTACAATACTCATATCGTTAGGTTACTGATGTATACCCGTGTATGTCGTGTACAATACTCATATCGTTAGGTTACTGATGTATACCCGTGTATGTCGTGTACAATACTCGTATCGTTAGGTTACTGATGTATACCCGTGTATGTCGTGTACAATACTCACATTGCTAGGTTACTGATGTATACTCGTGTATGTCGTGTATGTCGTGTACAATACTCACATTGCTGAGTTACTGTTATATACTCGAGTTGGCGTGGGTACACATGCAGTCGATAGAGAACTTTCAGGAGGAATTTTGATGGGACATTTTACTGTCCGCTTTTATTTCAGCAATGCCTCCAATTATTGTCAAACTGGAGAATTTTTGTTTGGATACCTATTTAATTATAGCATGCCTATGCGACGATGCAAACATTGCCTCTGATTTCAAAGTGTCCCTTTTTCATGTTCTGAATACATTCATATAGTGTTGATTCGTTTCCCGTTATATTCTACACATTGTATGGACAGTCCTCAACGTATCAAGTGCCATATTTGTATAAAATTAAAATCCTAATGGGTGCAAATTCTAACCGTCCTCAAACTAAATGTTTGCTGAGAAAACGTCTGACAAAACCCCGGTACACGAAGGCGTGGAGGACGGCGTGAACAGGAAATGCATACTTCAAATGTCCCCCTCCAAAAGCGTCGATCAATACTGTAATCTGTGGAGAAGGAAGGTAAACTATGTAATGTCATGATTGTCCCACTAAGAAACACACCTGAGGACGAATAGTAAACCACACTAAAACATACATTTACCTGTAGACCATTGATAAAATTCTTTGAATGGTGTGTACCCCAGCAACGGAAATAAGCCTCGTGCCACACGTGATGGCCACCATTGATATCCTGATTTAGCTACTCGCTATCACGGTTTAATTGTTTGATAAGTTTGACTGCACGAAACCAATTACATATGTAATGCGTTATGAACAAGTTATGCTTTAGGGTGTTTGAAGAAGATAATTGAGATAAGCTAGGTGTTGACCCATGAGTAGAAGCTACACATGTTTATCTTACTTATACAAGGTTGCATCGTATATGCCAACTTCAGAAAAAGAAGTGACGAATATTTGATGCTGAGGTGGTCCAAAGTGGGAAACCCCAGATTTTCAAATTCATTAAACAATTAGCCCACTAACCAATTCTCTCAACCGTGTCCTCTTTAATAAAGGGAACCTAGAGGAATGTGCAATGACCGCTCGGAGCGTTGAGGTTGTCGACTGTACGAGGTGTTCTTATAATGTGTGATGGGGAGGAATGTACACACAACGCTTTAATCTCACAATACACTGACACACAGTTTGGAATATTCACTCGTTTTCATTTGAAGCTGTAAATAATACTATCAATCAATCTAGAAATCGCAGGGTTCTTGCGAGTGTTACGTACAAGCTATAGGTTACACGGGCCAAGTACTGCTTATTGTTCGTCAACGAGGAAAGTAATCGTTCACATTTAATATAGAAAGAGTTCCTGAACATAATCCTTCGAAAACAGATAGACTTTCTAGAGTGAAGGCTAGGTTCGGAATCTATCTATTATTTCCATTAGAAAGCCGACATGATATGTAAAAGCACCAACATTTCTTTCTTTATGTTAAATATAAGAACCCGATTTCCATCATGACTTTTGTTAATCATACAATGCCAGTTTTCGCCGTGTAGCAGATTTGGAGCTAAACATACGGATCCTATAACAATTGGGTGTGCCAACCAACACGGCTAAACTTTAGACAAATCACTTGATATTCCGTTACAGATTTTCTGGAATTCCCAATATTGTGTGAAAGGTCAATTTTCAATCTGGGTCAAAATCAAGGTGTAAATAGCAAGCAATAACAGGAAGGTAAGCGAGTAACCTTTGGTGTGTTTATCGTTTATAGTTCTATTCTTATAAACTGTGCTATAGTGACATCATTCGTCATTAGCCAGGAAGATCACCCGGGGTACGGCGGAGGGGGCCATTGTATCTCCTGAGTACGCCGGTACACACCGGAGTGTAGACCCCAGTGGTTAATGACTTGACAAACTCCCGACCCATTCAGCACCCCGGCAGGACATGTCATTCACATTTAGCTTATCTACACACAAAACGTAGACAGGCAAAAAGTGAAAAGTGGTGAACGATGATGGATAATACATCAGCCAAGCCTCTCCAACGGATAGCGTATTATCAAAGCTTATTTGTTCAAAGGGGATGCCGACATAAAACTTTCCCGGGGGTCAACTGACTGACCTACGTTACCACAGGTAACCGCAGGTAGCGGGAGTGTCCCCTGCAATCAATACACCACCGAAATCACAGTATAATATACCTACGTGACACAGGTGTATTACCACGGCAGCACAGGTAAAAACCGCGGGAAACGTACGCGTAGTGTCTGCTTACGTCGAAATAAAAACAAGCTCATTGTCGTTCTGATTTTCAATGATACTACAAGTATTTAGCATGGGTTACTTTTTTTCAGTTATATAAACAAAATACAATCCAAGTAAGTTGGTTGTAGACGAACAAGAGTATGTCTGCCTGCGCTTTTTATGAACAAGTATTTCTGAAGAGCCATGATAATTGTTTTCATGACATTGCGGTACATTGCGGGCTAGAAAATCTGAGAAGTGTTTTTTAACTATGAAATGGTAATGTTTATTTATCTTAAGGAATTTGAAAATACACATTGTTCAGGTGACCTCCCTTGTTTTTTTTACAATATTAAACTGAATTTATTGAATGATTCATATATACTCCGATCTTGATGATCGATCTGTTATCACAAGAAATAAACGGAGATGTGGTCTTTCATAAATGGCCAGAAATCGAGGAGAGAACATTCTTTTTCACCAGCATGAGGGCAAAGTAAATACCAATATAGCACATAGGCATAGATAATAACTCACTGTGTTGTACCGGTCTACGTAGTGCTGTACTTTACGTCATCGTTCTGCGTAGTGTTGTAAGTTTTACGTCATCGTCTACATAGTGTGTTACTGCATGGTCTTATAATCTTCCTCAAGTGAAAGAAGGTCAGATGTTATAATGCACGTTTTTCGCTAACGTGACATCAATTACGAACGCACGCTCTCTACCAGGCAGATTTAAAGGAGTTATTTGTGTTGAAAGTTAATGAAAATGAAAGCTGTTTTCGACGGAATCACGTGTTCAGAGAATAACCGTGCCTGGAAGTTACATGAGGTTGATATTCATTGTTCACGAATGACCAATACATTTGTATATGCTGATGAACAGGTAAACTAATGGTCACCTGGGCCTAGACAGAATATTTCGCCAGTAAACCAGACATTGTGTATCACTACGTAATTAACACAAAGGGCGAGGTTGGACACGACCAGAGTGGCACTGACGCCACAGGATTGGAAACCGACACCAATGGTGTTGTGTCCTAAACACAGAAACAAAATAAAGAACTAAATCCGTTAACGGTTACAGTAAATTCTTCGTAAACGTCATAAAATGTTAATTTTTTCTTTTCAAATCGCTGTTGACGCGCCAAGAGAACCTATAGCATTGTCTAAAGATACCTACTCATTGAGACGTCACAACACAGTATGTTGACGTTTCATTGTCTGTCTCGTTTGTATTTATAGACATATTTAACATATTGATGGTATATGTAATAAGTAGACATGTTCAAACAAAACTCCCGTTTGCTACCTTGGTTATGGACGGTTACTCCAGTAAATTAAATAAAAGGCCATTTCACACGGTTTCGGAGTCTGACCGTGAACAATGCCAAGACAAATGGATAAATGACACCTCAAAATAATTCGTCACCAGGTAGAGACAAGTTCTTTCTACCTTTGTCACCGACGCATTAGCGAATACACATTGTCATAGTAACAAAGCTCTGTATTTTGTACGTGGTGCCTTTGTCAGCACTGTCGGGTATATGGGATAATAATGAAGTCTAATAAAATGAAAAAATCATCTAAATATATAATATATATGCGCGCGTGTGTGTAGTTAAGGCTACACATGTCGATTCTTGTCAATTTCTTTGTTGTCAAGTGAATTCATTTGGCTTCTCAGAAACCCTATGTATGGGAGTAATTATATGAGATCAAATAGGTATGAGAGAAAAGCAAATACATTTAATTTCAAAGAATGAAAAATGAACTTAACGTCCTAATAGTTAAAGGATATTTTAAGAGATAATTAATATTGACAAAATCCAACAGTAATCAGAGAAGTATTACGTAACGCTGCCGCACAAAGAGTTTTCTAAAGATCTCGTACTGATATTTATACTGTCATGTATTTGGTCGTTGTATATACATGTACTGAAGTTAACACAGGTAAGGGCATGCATATCTTTACTTTGCGATTAGATAATTTCGTAGAAACGTGGCTGTTCCAAGAATATTAATGATAGTATGTAAACATGGTTCAACTAAAGACACATATTTACATCGGCGATGTTTGTAAAGTCAATGCGCGTGTTATAGTCCCTCCCAGCCTAAACAACACGGCACTCCCGTGTACAAGTCCCTCCCAGCCTAAACAACACGGCACTCCCGTGTACAAGTCCCTCCCAGCCTAAACAACACGGCACTCCCGTGT
>JAUMHH010024360.1:0-10584 GCA_032359455.1 Chlamys rubida | reverse complement strand
GTTCCTGCGTAAGGATATCTGACGGTGATGAAGTTCCTGCGTAAGGATATCTGACGGTGATGAAGTTCCTGCGTAAGGATATCTGACGGTGATGAAGTTCCTGCGTAAGAATATCTGACCGTGATGAAGTTCTTGCGTAAGGATATCTGACGGTGATGAAGTTTCTGCGTTGGGTGATAGCTCTGATGAGGATCCAATAGTTATGTTGTGATGCAATAATAATACGCACATGTAATGTGTAATGTCGCAAGAAGGCAACATCTTGTTATAACATATGGGCCTGGTTGTTCAAGACATTGCTCACTTAACTATTTTTTCTATTTCTATAAAATATCTTTTTTATTTCTATGACACAAAATTAATTATATTGAAAGGATACCTTAAGCAATAGCGATTTATTTTGTTTACCTAGATATTGTACTTATAAATTTATAAATTCATGTTTTTTGTGTTGTGAGGAAAGATTTACTGCAATATTTCTGTTATTCATAAAGATAGCCAGAGACCTTTTACTTAAGAGTAAGTGATGTTTTGAACAACTTGGCTCAGGTGAATTATAGACCTCCCACCAATTTTATAAAATCAAATATATATTTTTGTTAGCAGTGATTGTATAGACGGCATCAGAGGCCCATGTTATTGTAGTTTATTTGTTATTATGAGAATTATTGCGTGAATTTTGAATACATCATTTGAAATCATAAATAATAATGATTACTTATGCATATTGAGCAGTCACAATGGGTTATTGTTATTTGATTTGTTTATGAGAGAGTAAAATGTTATTTTTAACAAAATATGTTGGATGTCGGTGCTTTAAAAAGAGGACTATGTAATTGTGAGAAATTTTCACCTGTTATTGATCTCAGATTTATCATAATGTATCAGATCATACCCCTAGTGTATAGATTAAAGGTATGCTATACCGGACCACAACTTACCATCTCATGGAATTTTAATAGGAAAATGCAAATACTTTTTTTCATTGTATTCAATTGATTGAAATAGTACTTTTATTATATGTAGAGGAATGCATTAAAAAACATAAGATACATATATAATTGATCGACCGTATTTAAATACAAACAACTGAATAATAAGGGGTCGTGTTTTATGCATGAAATGGGTTAACACTGGATTGAAGTATCATTTTGTAGACATGCATATGTTATGAAATGAATATCACAATGATAATGCATTTATTGTAAAAACGGATTGATGTGTTTAAATACTGTCATAATAAGGTGAGTTTGTGGTCAGGTATATATACTGTTAATGACATTGATATAGGTGTTCCAGTGCTGATACAGGCAATAAAGTCGTACACTAAATACACATTATTTAGTGTATTTAATAAATCATTTATATTTCTTAAAAAAAAAGCAAAGTAAAGTTTTATATTTCTCACAAGAAAATAGAGATATTTTGTCGCCTCATTAGTCTGCACTGGTACATTTTAACATGACACTGTATGTACATGTATATCATTTCATAACTTTTAGTGGATTTCAGTAGACAGTGAAAGTTTGTTTGAGATAAAAGTTTGTAAACAGTAAATTGTTAAGTCATGGATGCTATATATAGTACCCACAATTCTTTCATATTGTACAGTATTATAGCTAAAAACTTATTACGAACCTCCTGGTCAGAAATTCATTGTTCAGTCATGGTTCATTAAGTTCATGAAAACAGAATTAATTCCTACTTTTGTCAGTGTGATGAATGTTTTAATTAACGGTGTGGTGAATAACGAGGCTACACTGTAGCAGGGTATGATAACTGAGGACGTGAGACATTTTTTATAGCGAAACATACATTTTATGCAAAAACATTAATATTTCGAAAAAACCTTGATCTGATTTTAAAATGTTGAAAAAACAACATTATGAACTGAAAATGTATTTTTAGTATCCTAGTTTTGTTCAGCTCTGCCATTGTTATATAACATCATTTTACCACTACATGTCTGTCTTCATCATCCTGTACTATTCATAATGTAATCCATTTTAAATTTGCTTGTCTTTAGTTGTTTTTTTATTAATCATTATCATTATGGAGATCAAGCCAAAGGTGTCTTTTATTTCAAACTGTAATTTTTGTTTCAAGGAAATCTATGACATTAAGGATATTGATGAAGTACTGCTTATACCAATACAAGGATCATATATGCACTTTTTACCGGGTTATCCTGTTCTAAATGTTTATTCTTAAATGAACATAACTGATGGAAATTTTACCTTTCCTTTTGATCTGTGTCTTACAACTGATGAATGCAACCCAACTTTGATACATATAGGTGTTTTGTGTGTGTACTGAGGAAACCTGTAACTGCCTTATGACTAATCCGCCCACCTGATCACTCAGAAACCTATAGCTTTTATATTTTAGAAAAAAACTTTTTCATAGCTATATGAGAAATATACCATTTTACATTGTGTTGTCACTTAATAAACAAATTGATACATAACAAGCATTGTAACTTTGATAATTGATCAATATACTACATGTATTGTAACTTTGATAATTGATCAATATACTACATGTATTGTAACTTTGATAATTGATCAATGTAACTTTGATAATTGATAAATTCACTACATGTATTGTAACTTTGATAAATTCATCAATACACTACATGTATTATATTATAACTTTGATAAATTCATCAATACACTACATGTATTATATTATAACTTTGATAAATTCATCAATACACTACATGTGTTGTAACTTTGATAAATTCATCAATACACTACATGTATTGTAACTTTGATAAATTCATCAATTCACTACATGTATTGTAACTTTGATAAATTCATCAATACACTACATGTGTTGTAACTTTGATAAATTCATCAATACACTACATGTGTTGTAACTTTGATAAATTCATCAATACACTACACATTTTGTAATTTGATGAATTATTTTGATACACTACACATTTTGTAATTTGATGAATTATTTTGACACACTACATGTATTGTAACTTGTTAATTGATAGATACATGTATTTTAATTAGATGAACTTATTGACCCCAAAACACTGGCCACTATAGAATTAATACTTTCTCTTGAAGGTTGATTTCTCAGACGGTTTATATATTAACTCATTCCCCCCTGGGAACACATTTGAACCCTTCCAATTCAAAGGTTTGAATAGTTCATTATGAAATTTCAGGGGTGAATGAATTACAGGTAATGTTTGGTATAATACGAGGGCTTTCTGTTGGCGTACTTTATAAAGGTTGTAACCTGATGTGTAATATTCTACATATCATCTTAATCTGATTCTAACTAGACTTTTACCTCCAAAGTTGTATATACATTTATTAATAATCTGTTGTTGTGTTTTCCCTGCTTTTGAGTGATTCTAGATAGCATGTTTCCCTATCGGTAGATAAAAAGTTCTTACTTTCACAGAAGGATGTAAACAAATAGACAACAACATCTTAGAGAAATGAAATATTATAGGTCAAGGTCAGGAAAAAAATAAAATAGAATACAAGTTATGGAATGTTATTTAATGAGATCCTCTGACAATGTTGTAGTTGTTTATCTTAGTATTGAAATGTTATTTTGTTAATGATGTCACAGGAAACGTTTGTCCAGTCTTTGTATGAATGGGGTTGGTAATTATCCCATTAGTAGAGTTATTTTTCCCTGTACATATTGACTCTCATTATTGACTAGCTATGAATTGGAATTTTTGTCAGATTGTTAATATATATGATACAATGATCGTCGTTTGGTGCATTTCACTCATTTTCATGGTTAATCTTCACAAGGAATATGCATTTCAACATCTCTATTGACTCATTTTATTTACACAAAATTTTTAAGGAATTTTCAAATTATTTTTAAGACAAATTTTTGCATCTTGTGTATTTGAGACACCAGATGAATAGACTTATCAAAAGTACATCAAGAATGAAATGTAGATTAAACAATATTCTAATAAAACTAAATTGAGGAAACAGAAGGAAATGGCAGAAATATGCAAACAGTTACAAACAGAACTTTTTATCCATACATGATACCTAGAGAAAAATATGATAATTGAAAATTGTTTTATACTTACCAAGCGTTTATCATGTCCCAAGTTGTTGTGATCATCTAGTGCCTTGTTTCACGGCCCTCCATCCAGACGAGCTACAGTCACAGTACACTTAGTACCACAATGTCCAGTGGTGGTAGTCCAAGTCTCAAATATCCTCAATAAGTTGATAATGCATAATTTCATTTAGAAGATTGGTGTAATAGGGGTATACGTATCATATTTCACCCTAGAATACTTTACTGAGAAAAATAATGACAAAGTAGCACAAATAAAATGTAGAATTTGACAGAATGAACATGCTATGTAATGTGATGGAAATTTGTAGTTTTTGTAAGGTTGACAAGATGTTTTATGTATTTTGATTACATGTATGCAATAGTTTTCACAGAGGCCAAATACAAGAGTTTATAATCCATTTACTGCTAGCAGACGAGAGAATTATAAAAATAGTCTTACCATTGAAATATTTATAAGGAATTACAGTGTATTCAGTATTTTGCTGTGAAAATAAGCAATACATCCTTAGTTTCTTTCTGTATAATGAAATTTTAATGGTTTGAGTTGTAGAAGAAAAGGTTTTGTATGTTGATGTTTTTTAACAAACATTGATTTTAAAGTAAGTTGATAACCATTTTTATATGTTACTTATGTGTTCTTGTTTCGTGGTTTCATTTATCTTAACTTCATGGAAGTATTTAATGTAAAATTGATTTCGCATGCTCTCTGAACTGCAGTGCAGTGTAAACCATTATTGAAGGGAAGTAACTCTAATAATAGAAATGTCTTGAGGAAAATAATCTGTAATAAAGACTTTTCTGAAACAGAACAAAGTTTTAGTGCTATGGGAAGACATGTGATGTACAACCTTAAATTGATGCAGATTTTCTTGCCTGTCTTTGTGAGCTACGTCTTTCTTTTATTGAAAGTAATGATCACAGATATAACTGTTCGGGTTTTTTCATGGATAGATTTATCTTTGTCTTGGATAAAGGATTCCAAATTTGAATGTTTTTTTTAAGAAGTTTGGCATAGAGTTACTTTTCTGACGAGTACATTGTTTAATGCAGGGAAATTTATTTGTAGAACTAGGAACTGATATTAAAGATTTTCTGTTTACAGGATAATGTCGGATAGAAACGTGAGGAATTGACAAAACTGTCGGTGCTGAATAAGAATATGCAAATTGCTGTTTTGTATTTCTGCTGTTAACCTAATGCATCTTTGTTTTTATGATACTGTTACCTGGATGTTTTACTGGTTCATGTATAAAAAATTCTTTGACATTGAGAAATGTTATTCTTGAATCATTTGTTTAAGTAATTTCAGAGTTCACTGTTGCAGACAAAACAATAGATAAATACTTTTAGATCGCTGGAAATGGAATTGGTTTAATTTCAAGGGATTTATTATTGCATTCCCTTGAGATTTCGCCTTTGTTGCATCTGTATTGACATAAAAAGAAAAGATTTTTATACACGAATAAAACAATAACCATTGCACTACTGATAATACCATCTTATCTATATATTTTTAACCTATGTATATTTCCTTGTGTGAAGTGGGGGTATCTCTTTAAGAACTCTTCATAAGCACACCTTGATTCAGATTTACTTTTAATTAAATAATTAGAACTTTGCTTTTTAATATGTTAAAACAAACTTTTGTAACATTTTTCCTTGCAAAATTTGTTCCACTCATTACCACTTTGGTTGAATTAATGGGTTTTTAATATGTTTAGCTGAGGTTTACACTTGTTCATTTCACTGTCAGTCTACTAAATGATATGTCCATACCTATCTGAGGTATAAACACTGCTTATGACACCTGTTTCCACAAGAATGTGTGGATTTCTATGTTTATGGTTGGATAAAGTTTATTTTTTAATATTTGATGTTAGCTATGAGTTTGTACATTAGATTTGAGATGGCTTTGATGCAGTTACCTCCCCTTAATATTCCCGGTTATCTCCCCTGATGTACCTGGTTACCGCCCCCATTGTCCCCATAGTCTATTGTACAGGTCCAACTGATCACCTTATACTTTTTGAATGGAGCTTTGTTTTTCTGCTATACTTTTGTATGAAAAACAAAAGAAGGTAAACTAAAGTATTAAAAATGAAATAATTTTATTGCCTTTGTTGTTTTCTTTGTTGGTTAGTTATGCATAATTGTAATCGCTCTTTATCACATTATTATCGCTGATTACATGTAAAGAGTGTATATCATTTTTATCGTAATCATTGACAGCTACTTAACCTTTTTGCAGTGTTATAATGCTGGGTGGAATACTGTGTTTGGTTCCTTCTGCATGATATTTTAGTGAGGTAGCACTCCTAAACTGGCATCAGATCCGCGCTATCACAAAGAGGCAAATACTCCAACATACCACCTTCAACACACGATACATTACACACATGATGGCACGTCTTTAAATGACCCTATCTCTAAAAAGACCTTACCTGGTATTACCAAACCAGACAATTATAATCCAACTGTTAATACTTCCTATACGACATGTTGGTGTGACCGTCACATCTATCAGTTAAGGTCATGTTAGGGTTAACTTTATATTTGTGGATGAAGGTCATGTAAGGATATCCTTCACATCAATTATGGCCATATGTGTATGACCTTTCAATCAATTTAGGTCGTGTGTGTGACCTTTACATCAATAAAGGTCTTGGGTGACTTTAACATCAGACCAAAAGGTCATGTGTGGCATCAGACAATGTAGGCCATGTGTTACCATACCATCAACGTAGGTCATGTGTGTGTGACCTTTACATCAATGTAGGTCAGGTGTGTGTGTATGACCTTTACATCAATGTAGGTCGTGTGTGACCTTAACATCAATGTAGGTCATGTAGGTCTTTTGTGTGACCCTTACATCAATGTAGGTCTTTTGTGTGACCCTTACATCAATGTAGGTCATGTGTGTGACCCTTACATCTATGTAGGTCTTTTGTGTGACCCTTACATCAATGTAGGTCTTTCGTGTGACCTTTACATACAATTAGTGGTTGTGATACCTTTACATCAGCCTAAGTAGGTCATGTGTGTGACTTACATCAGCCTATGTAGTCCATGTGTGTGACTTGCAGCAGCCTATGTAGTCCATGTGTGTGACTTACAGCAGCCTATGTAGTCCATGTGTGTGACTTTAACAGCAGCCTATGTAGGTCATGTGTGTACCCTTTACATCAGCCTAAGTAGGTCATGTGTGTACCCTTTACAGCAGCCTATGTAGGTCCTGTATGTGACTTTAACATCAGCTTATGTAGGTCATGTGTGTAACTTGTACAGCAGCCTATGTAGGTCATGTCTGTGACTTTAACATCAGCATGTAGGTCGATCAGGTGTGTGACTTTAAAATCTGCGTATGTAGGTCATGTGAGTGCCTTTAAATCTGCGTAAGTAGGTCATGTGTGTGACTAAAATCTGCGTAAGTAGGTCATGTGTGTGACTGTAAAATCTGTGTAAGTAGGTCATGTGTGTGACCTTTACATCAGCCCATATAGGTCATGTGTGTGACTTACATCAGCCTATGCAGGTCAAGTGTGTGACTTTTACAGCAGCCATTGTAGGTCATGTGTGTGACCTTTACATCAGCCTATGTAGGTCATGTGTGTGACTTTTACAGCAGCCTATGTAGGTCATCTCTGTGATTTTAACATAAGCCTATGTAGGTCATGTGTGTGACTTTAAAATCTGCATAAGTAGGTCATGTGTGTGACCTTTACAGCAGCCAATATAGGTCATGTGTGTGACTTACATCAGCCTATGCAGGTCAAGTGTGTGACTTTAACAGCAGCCTTTGTAGGTCATGTGTGTGACCTTTACATCAGCCTTTGTAGGTCATGTGTGTGACTTTTACAGCAGCCCATGTAGGTCATGTGTGTGACTTACAGCAGCTTATGTAGGTCAAGTGTGTGACTTAGAGCAGCCTGTGAAGGTCGTGTGTGACCTTTACATCAGCCTATGTAGGTCATGTGTGTGACTTTTACAGCAGCCTGTGAAGGTCATGTGTGTGACCTTTACATCAGCCCATGTAGGTCATGTGTTTGACTTACAGCAGCTTAAGTAGGTCAAGTGTGTGACTTTTACAGCAGCCTGTGAAGGTCACGTGTGTGACTTACAGCAGCTTATATAGGTCCTAAGTAGGTCCTGTGTATGACTTTAACATCTGCGTAAGTAGGTAATGTGTGTGACCTTTACATCAGCCTATGTAGGTCATGTGTGTTACTTTTACAGCAGCCTATGTAGGTCATCTCTGTGATTTTAACATAAGCCTATGTAGGTCATGTGTATAACTTTACAGCAGCCAATGCAGGTCATAGGTCATAGGTCAACGTGCTAAAGGAAACACATCTTTAAGAAAATTTAGAATACCAAATCTGGTAAGGTGCTGAACTGCCATTATATATGAACTGAAATATGGCACATGTGGCTATTTAATTTGCTTAATGACCAATATTACTTTTACACACACAATTTGTTTCAATCAATAAATTAGTCACAAACAAATATTGCTGTAAAGATTAACCAGTTGTATTTTCTATTTTTAAAGTGACAACAAAAGCATTACTTTTTAACTTAAGAATGTAAATCTATAGTGGTCTTTAGTTGGTTATACTATTCTTTAACTATCCTTTACTCAACGTCACACCAGAGTAAGATTTAACACCTCAATATATTTTGTAATAACAAATACCAATCATTGTGGTATACAAACAAAAATAAAAATAAAATAGAACCAAAAAAAATAAACTGATTTTTCAGGTGGAATGACATCGGATTACCATCAGTAGCTTCATGTTGGTATTACCTTATAATTTATTATATAACTTCGATATATATCAAAAGGGACCGTCAAATCTTTCTTTTGGGGGGGGGGGATATATAATTTTATACAAATGCTTGTGAATTAGACGTAAACAATAGTTTCTCTCGCATTAGATAAATTCTGAGAATTTTATACAAATTAATTATCGAAATTTAGGAAGGGAGATAACTCTGTTATCTCTAATACACTGGTATGGAATGGTGAAACCTTCATAAAAAAATCTGGATTCGACCCCGTATATACAGTGCATTTAAGGTTATATTAGCTGAGACTATAGAGAAAGCTAGTATATTTTTACATCATTAAACGGCCATTACTATCACTATAGACTGAACGTCAGGGGAGAGTACTCATCCTACTCTCGTAATTAACCTACTAAAAATGTCAGGGGAGAGTACTCGTCCTATCCTATTCAATCATTCGCTCATTGATTACTATAAAGTTTTCATCCTTGTCACCGTAACCCTGTAGAAACTATGTGGTAGGATATGCGTGTGTCCGGGAGGTGTGTGACCACATGTACGTGTAACTACGTCACACGTCAGCATCTTCAGCGCCACAACTTGGTAGAGCACTACAACGGTATCCTGACTATTTTTCTTCCCTGCTTTCCTCCACTGTACAATATCTAGTTCGCTATCCTTTGAGAAACAGAAATGATTATAGAATCCCGTATTTCAGATTATCAACAACAAACTCTTCTTTTTTACCGTCAACTCTTCGCTGTTGGAATACCCTCGATAACTCTATTAGGTCATCAGCTTCATTGAATATCCCCTGAAACCCGACGATCAATTTTTTCCTCCTTCGTACTTTGGTAAATCTAATGGGGACCGCAGGTTAAATGTTATTCACACGAAGCTTAGACACCGTTGCAGTTCTCTAAATTATGACTTATTCCGTGTGAATCTTGTGGAAACCCCTAGCTATATTTGTGGACATATTTGTGAAAATGTTTATCACCTTTTCTTTCAATGTCGCCGTTATAGTATTGAAAGGAGCATCCTTTTCCAGCGAGTAAATGATTTGAATTTAGAGGTACCGTGTGATTTAGATTTGCTTTTGACACAAATTCGGAAGTCTTTTTATGTGTTCATAATTTCATTAAATCTAGCAAAAGAAAATTGCTCGACGCTATTTATTTAGTGTATTTTAATCAAATTGTATATTATATCACTTGGTAGACCTAACCACAGGGACCCGAGAATTTGTTACAGCTATATTTGGACCTAAATTAAGGTGTTTAGAGTAACTTCACATGTTTTAGGGGTTTAGATCGACTTTTGGTAAAAATGCCACCTCACTGATTATATTCACTTGCATATTAGCATCATTGGGGGTGGCAAATTTACCGAAAATTGATCTAAACACCGAAAGCGTGTAAAACTGCTCTAAACACCTTAGGTTAGGTCCAAATATAGCTGTAACAAATTCTCGGGTCCCAGTGGACCTTAGTACATGGTCTAAATGGAGCGGTTCCGTTAGGTATAGGATTTGTCACGCGAGGCCTACCCTGGATTGAGCTGTTCCGTTAGGTATAGGAGCCTATATAAGATTTGTCACGTGAGGCCTACCCTTGGTGGTGCTGTTCCGTGTGTTATTGGTTTTGTCACGTGAGGCCTACCCTTGGTGGTGCTGTTCCGTGTGTTATTGGTTTTGTCACGTGAGGCCTACCCTTGGTG
>JAUMHH010024349.1:0-10585 GCA_032359455.1 Chlamys rubida | reverse complement strand
AACCTACACATTTCGTATAGGATAGCATGTCACCCGAGTAGATAACCTACACATTTCGTATAGGATAGCATGTCACCTCAGTAGATAGCCTACACATTTCGTATAGGATAGCATGTCACCTCAGTAGATAACCTACACATTTCGTATAGGATAGCATGTCACCTCAGTAGATAACCTACACATTTCGTATAGGATAGCATGTCACCCGAGTAGATAACCTACACATTTCGTATAGGATAGCATGTCACCCGAGTAGATAGCCTACACATTTCGTATAGGATAGCATGTCACCCGAGTAGATAACCTACACATTTCGTATAGGATAGCATGTCACCCGAGTAGATAGCCTACACATTTCGTATAGGATAGCATGTCACCTCAGTAGATAACCTACACATTTCGTACAGGATAGCATGTCACCTCAGTAGATAACCTACACATTTCGTATCACGAGTGACAGGTTACATACCACACTCTAGGATATCCGTCCCACTGCACTGTATTTGTTCCTATATACAGTAATCTCCCCTTTTTTTCGTTTTTAGTATAACTCATTCTGAAGTCTGGGGTTAGAATCCCGGTGTAGCCTCCGCTGTTTATTAAAAACATAACATTATGGTTGATTATATTTTGTTTGTTTTGTTTTTCACCACTATTTTTTTCAGATATGGATTAATTTTCATAAATAATTTATCAACGTTATGGTCTTCCATAGTTACATATTTTGGCATTGGTAAGGGGATATTTAAATTAAGATTTCATGAGAGGTTAGATATGCTCCCGACACATTATAGGCTGTACTTTCGATATCTTATCATGATAAATTGTAGTGTTACATATTAAAACATTTCTTTGTTAAATTATCAGTAATGCATAAACTTCCTGAATATTTCACGAATGGAAAATTATGAATTCGCACTCATATTTCACTATGACCATAGTCTGCCCAGACCTTAAAACAAACAGTTTTAAAGTGATTATGTTAAGCTAGATTTCTAACATTTTACTAAGTAAAAGGAAAACTATTCTTATATCATGTTTACCCGATGTTACAATTTAAAATAAAGGATCATAGTTGCTTTGAAATTCTTTTGAATGAAAAATTATTTTTGACATCAGTTAATCATACACAAAGTGTCAGCTTTTGCATAATATGATGTTTAGGCATTGTAAAATAATGGTACGAATATATAGTCATTAACAACAAAATATATTTAAGTATTGCGAAGCATTTTTTGGTTCATGTTTGGACAGTATTTCTGTGTTATATTAATATCAGTATTCAAAAATATAACAAAACATCAATAAATGACATAGCAAAAATTATACGAAAATATTTGATAGAACAATCCTTTGAATAAATAGGCATATGTATGTATAAAGAATTCTCATACGGCAAAGCTTTACTTACCATTTATCATGGGCAAATGAGTAAAATTTCTTTCAACAAATTTGAATGACACCAAACTCACCTTTTAAGGTAAAGGTCAAATCACCTTGACAATAACAGAGGCTATATATATCGGCATCTAATACAATAATATGTGTTAGAGCAATAGAAGAAAACAAATAACATTAGAAAGTAGTTTAGGTGCAATTTGACAATTCAAAACGATCCTATATGATTTCCTAATTGAATCGTCAAAAATGATCAAATATGATAAGCCTTATAGGTAAATATTATAAACATTGAAATTACAGAAATGTATAATATTCAGTTATGGGTTAACATACAATGCATTTCAACATATATATAACAGTTAGTAAGGGGAAATAATTGGTAAGGGTAGTATACAACATTTAACAAATAAAATTGTTCAAATCAAGGAAATGGTACAACTCTTACACTTTATCAGTTGTATATAGTATCACCATTTTAGCTCCATTTCCTGCCGGTGACCCCGAAATAGGCAAAACTTAACGTATGCAAGGCTTCGATATTTGTGATAAAGTTTGGAATATTCTCGTGTTCAGAATAAACAGAAGCAGAAACAAGACAATCAAAGATACTGTTAGGTCAGAAGAAACGAATGAAGAACTACATATTATAATATAATTTCACTTTTTTATCAAAAAATAGGACGTTTCAACAACTGCCATAGTTATGTACTCCTTGGTAACATAAAAAACACACAATTGACAACTACTGACCATATGATATATATTAGGCTGAATGTCAGCGCACGTTGCTAAAATAATAGATAAAAATAACAACTACACAGACAGCTGAAATGCTTCTACCAGCTATGGAAACTATAGATTTACCTTTTAGTCAAACATATATACTCACAACAAATGCATTGAAATCATATTTCTATCCAATCAGGCCTTGGGGTGATACATACCAGTTTTACTACTAGTGTAATCCTGGTCAGCTGGTAGTACTGCGACTCCATCGACACGGAAGACAAACTTGCCAGGTACTCCTACATTAGACCTGTGAACCAGGTTAACTACGTCATCACTGAGGGACCCGTTTACAGTGTAGCTATTTACACCATCTCCAGCGTTAAATCCAACCTTAGAAAGTGAACGAATAGAAGAATAAACAGTTGCTGTTAAAATTATAAAGGTTTTAAACCTAATAAGGTGTTGAGAAAAAAAGAACTGCAAAAAGTGTATTCGTTTCTGTAAGGTTTCGTTTGACAAGCAGATACACGACATGATTCGATTAACTAACAGTCTACTCTAACACTATGCAACATAACGTCAAAATTATAATTTAGTAAAAGGTAATCGAGATATTTTGTGAGAAAAAAATGTTTTGATTAAGCTTACCATGACATTCCTTGACCAGTCCAGTCTCAAGTAGTGGAACATCACAAATGATTTCGTACCGTCAGTTGTAAGTACGATCTGGAAAGTATTTCTCTGTATCTATAAACAAAACTGACTAAATATATATGTTGTTTTACAGAGAGAAAAACGTAAATAATCCGAAAGATCGAACAGTTAAATTAGGAATTCCGCGTTTACAGTTTTCTTTTTATCTGGAAGGCAAACGCTAGTGCAAGGCTAAAAGGATACTGAATGCTTTCCTTGTTAAGATATAAAATCATAAAAAAAACTTTAATTGTTTCAAATGAATCGTTCTACAGTCCGTACTGGAGGTATTTGCATTATTTTCTAATATTTTTCATAAGTCAAGAATCAGCATTGTCTGCCTGCAAAAATGGTCAATGGTCTTTTGTTTGTATAACTCAATTAATATTTTTCAATTACCAAGGTCTTCAAGACATGACATCCCCCTGAAGAAAGTATGTTCTATTCTTTTGAAACCCGTTTGTACGAATGCAAGTCAAAGAGGGGGAAATGGAGTGATTCGAGAGTTGCCCAAACGTTAAAAACACACAAAGAAAGGGAAATTTGCAAGCACTTGAACGATTTGGTAAATGTAATTTGCCAAATTAAATTTTATACGACAGCAAACATGATCCTTCCCTTTCGTAGAATTACAACTGTAGTAGTGTTCAAATGCATTGGGTATATGCGGTAAAGGACACACATATGGCGTTTCAATACTTAACATAAAACAACCAAGTTACACTTTGTTTTATAGTTTTGTATAATTCTAAACATCAAATCTTAATAATCATAATTGTTATGTAGACTTGTCAAATCACGAGTAACATGTTACAGATGAGACATATTAAGGACAATCATTATATTTTCTTTAATTAACAAAATGTCAGTTTGCCTTCTATGTCCTTTCCTATACTATACACACCAAAAATGTGGGAATCCAATAAAACGATATATCTATGTAAGACGTAAGCGACGAAGAAATACAAATTAGAAGGATGTACTCCTACCAGTAGTGAATCATTTCCATAGGCTCCGAAATAAGGTACCTCGTGCCAGGTTACAACGAACACCATTGATTGTTTTGATCTGAAAAGACCAATTTGTTTACGCTGCAACATATATACTCAAACAAAAGAACCGAGAAGTCACAAGAAAGGAAAACTTACTAGTAGTGAATCATTTCCGGAGGCTGCGTGTACCAGATCTGTCCAACAATTGACGTATCAATATCAGACCAGAATGCGCAATCATCACATAACCACCGAGGGGAAATGCATCTGGAGTGTAGTCCCTCAATGAACTCCCAAATGGTATGTCACCATTGATGTTTACCTACGAAATAATAGTTAGCATATAGCCAGCACTTATGTTCAAAATTATAAATAGCACTAAAAATAAAATAACTAAATACATGTAGGTCAATTTGTGTTATTTTAATAAATGCAAAATTGAAATGTCAATTTGAAAATTATTTGGAAACATAAAGCAGACAAGACCTATTGTTCGCATACTCTTCATGCATTAGATGCATTTGAGCGTTGTTTAGTAACCTTGCTATGTATCCAAAGACACCAAATGGTGGACTATATATGACATTCGTCTGTACCAAAATTCATTTTTCTCGTGAAAATAATATACTTACGTATGGATTGCTGAGGAGCTTTCATCATCATTACGGCGTAGAAGCTGGTCATCTGTTTTTGCTACGTTGTCGTAGGGGTACGGGTATAGGTCGTCGACGGTCAAACTGACCACACCACTTATGCTTACAGCGACAATTATTAACGTGAGCATTGTTCAGGGCGATCACATACAAACTAAGGATCAGGCTGTGTAGAACATACTATTACCTCTCTGTTTGTGTCTGATATCTTCTTTAGATAACATAGCGCGCTATGTCGTCCAGGTCTTTTTATCAATCAGGAAGTTTAAAACAATGTCCTTGTCCTGTTATCGTACTAGCCATAGTGGTTCTGGATATATAATTTATATCTATTTTACATAATTGATATTTTTCAGTACAACTGATATCTATAACTTGACCTTTGACCTTAACTTTTGAAAAAGTTTGTCCTGGGCATATCTTCTGTACTATTTCACCTTCAGTAACCAAATTTGGTGTACAAGGACATCTTGGGATGGCGGGGTGCAGAGTAAAAAAATAGGTCACTGTGACCTGTGGCTTGACCTCTGACCTTCACTTTTGAATTTTTTTGTCCGGGGCAGATCTTCTATACTTTTTCACCTGGAGTAACCAGATTTGGTGTACAAGGACGAGTGCAAGAATTAGGTCACTGTGACCTGTGCTTCCTGACATGAGTGTACTGTTAGTTAAATATAGAAATCATTACCGTAGGGGGGACTATGGATTGCCTTGTTCAAGAGTAGTTATGATCATGATTGTGAATATTTTTTTAAGTTTAAATCAAGCATGTTTAAAGAACAGATACATGTATGATATCCAATGATTTTTTTCAGTAATTAAAATCCTTACATAGAAGTTGTTTTACTAACACATTTTTCAAAAATAAACCACAAAATAAACAATAATAAAGTTGTTAACAGATGTTGGAATTATCATGTTCAACATCTTATAAAAAAAACATGTTCATCCAATTTCTAAGCAAGATCTGTGATGATGCTGTAAAAAAAAAATGTCTAATATATATTGTACTCTTCACTAACTACAAGTTAACTAATATAGTCTATCAAATATAGGTATGACGAAATTAAAAGGTTCATAAGGTACGGGGGATTAACAGATTAATTCATTTGTATGTATGGGGATTTAAGAATGTATGGAGAATATGTAATTCTACTCAAGGGTGTAGTGTTTGGGTCAGAACCAAGGCTTGATGAGGTTCTGTCTCCGAATTTTACATTTGAGGGTTTCCAATTATTATTTATTATGATAATTATAATATAACATCATTAGAAATACATATTTCATCTCATAAAATTTTGTAGATATCAGTTTTGCTAGAACTGGTTTTATGATTTTCAATTGGTAGTTGAGTGTTGGATTTTTCGCCATTGCACGCGACTGTTTCTCATGCATGCTTTGTAACCTTGACGATAGCATGCCATAGTTTGTCTTAAAATGAGATACAGGTGTAAAGAATACCTAGCATGAAGTTACTTTTTGTGTACAGTGAAACTACTGTCTGTTTTGTATGTATTTGAAATAAATTTCTTTCTAATTTTTGTAAAAACCTATTTCATTTACACAGTTTTTCTAGTCATGATTGATTTCAGCAAATTTCAAAGAAAGCATTGTATGGCAAAAGTATTCTTCTAAAGCATCAGTTATATAGACTCTGATGAACTTTTATGATATTTAAACCAAAGATGTTATTAGAACTATAAAATGTATTATGGTACAGACAATTTAGGACAGACAATTTAGGACAGACATTGGATAGACATTATAGGAGAAGAGACACTGGACAGACAATTCAGAGAACAGTATAATATTACATACAAGTTAGGACAGACATTGGATAGACATTATAGGAGAAGAGACCTTGGATGGACATTTTAGAAGAAGAAACATTGGACAGACAGTTCAGGACAGACATTTGCTAAACATTTTAGGACTAGAGACACTAGATAGACAATTCAGAGAACAGTAATATTACATGCAATTTAGGACAGACGTTGGACAGACAATTCGGGAGAAGAAACATTGGACTGACAGTAATTGGACAAACAATTTAGTACAGACGTGGAACAGACAATTGAGGACAGACATTGGACATACAACTTAGGACAGATATTGCACAGACATTCAGGAGTGGAGACATTGGACGGACAATTTAGTAGACATGGGTCAGACAGTGAAAACTGTCAAGAAAAAGCAAAGGGCTACAGTGTGATGTGTATTAAAACAAGTTAATGTTATATTTTATGCAGATAAGTTAGAGAAAAAGAAGAAGGCAGAAGAGAAGGCCACCAAGTCAAGGTATCATCTGTTTTTATCTAAAATAATTTTAAATCAGTATATGCTAAATCAGGTTTGCAAGCACAAGATGCCGTTAACTGTTGAATGAGGGAAATAGAAAATAAAACTGGCAAGGTGTAATTCTTTAAACATATGATTCATTTGATTCAAATGTTATTTCCAATAATGATTTACAACTAACACCTGTGTAGAGAATGAAAACTGTTCTATGAGGCCAAAAGAATATGTGCTTCCTGTCCCGGCCCTGACCTTTTTATTTTTTGGTGTAACCTGATATTGCTTGATAAATCATTAAGAATACTGTTGATTATTTCAGCACACCTATTTAATATCAGTAACAAAGGTGTATGGGGTATATGACCTTGTTTTTGGATGTACGATAGGAAACAAATATCGTTTGGTCTGGTTTTACCTTGTAATGTGTTTTAGATTTGAGGAGATGTCCTTTGACATCCCTGAAGAGGTACCAGATGGGGTATGGACAAAACCAACCAAGGAGGAACCTCAGAACATACAAGTGTCTGTACATGTTGGTCCTCAGGAGGAAATCTTCGCCATGGCAACCATAGACATGGATGATATCAAGGCGTTGGTAAGTTTTATCTCAATTTCTTTGTTTGAGTTGAATATCTGTTTTGATGACAAAGGAAAGATATATGACATAACTTATATTCATTCTTTCGTTAATTTTTTACGCTGTTGCTTTCCATTCAATAATGTTGAATCTTGGTAAAATTTCAAGCTGTCAGATGCAATTGTGCACATGTATTGGTTGTATTATTAACAGAGTTATTTCCCTTTTGTGTATTTTGAGCATTACAAATTGTTTCTTAGTTTGTTTTGATTTCCTTAAAATTTGCCAGAGTTTATTCATTATTGGACTTAATGATCCACTAAGAATTCACAGAGTTATTGGCCTTGGTGTATTTTGAACATTGCAAATTTGTCTAGACAACTAGTCCATTGGTTTTCGTTCATTTTCCTTAAACCAGACAAGGGCTTACCACTGTCATTTTTAATTGTTCATGTGTACCACACATGATAATGTGATATTTACTTTATGAGTTATCGCCCATTGTGTACAAATTCTATACCTAAACTGTAGGGACAGCGATTCTGTGTAACTGTGCAGTTGTCTTGTTCAAATGATAGAATAACAAACATTTATAATCAGTGACACCTCATTTCCAGTCATTTTTGGTTTCTGAATTAGTGAAAAGAAAATTTCATATAAAACATATTCAATTCCTGAATATAAAGTTTGAATTAATTCAGAAAGTGGAAATTTTGTTCTTGTAAAGTTGAGGAAAATCAAATTTTAAGAATATTGAAAAATTGATGCATTGTAATTTTATCATTAGTTGTAAATGAATGTCAGTCAGTACAGATAAATGTCAGCAGAGTATATATATATATAATGATGCCTTCACGACCATATCACCGTTTCCCATCAGGATTTGAAGCAGGTGTACCTACCTGAGCCCCATGGGGATGACGACGTCCCTACGACCCCCAGAGGTCGTGGGGGACGAAGTGATGTGGGCGACTTTGACTCGCTTTCTGATGATGTTGAGATCAGTCTACCAGGAGAGGATGTTAAAAAACAGCCAGAACCTGTGGCCAATGAACTTGTCAAGGACATAGAAGCTGTGCCGTTCCCCTTGCTGTCGGTTAACCCTGCTAAAGGCGACTCCATGCACGCGTCTTGTGGCACACTTCCACTTGTCATGTACATAGGCAAACGTCTCAAGCCCCAGGAATTCAATCGACAGTGTGGTGAGTGAATTTAATGTTTATTACATAAGGCTGAGAACATTGAAGTAATATTGCATGCTTACAACTTACTAATGGAGCTTAATCAAACTCAGGTAAATATTGTTTTAATCTTCTACAGTGATGTATAATTTGATAGTTAGTAATTTTGGTTATAACTTTTGTTTTATTACAGATGATGATTATTACCAGTATATGCAGGTATTATATTTACCACAATATCAATGAATGTTTTAGGAACAATGACCTTGAACTCCTTGGTGTTTGATCTGGCTGGTATTGACCTTGACACATGGCGGAAAGAAGACCTGAACAGGGAACTGAGGGATCAGGCCAGCTCAGCCCTACACTTGACCCCTGATCCCCCAAAGGAACCAACTCCACCTCCCCCACCCCCAAAGGAACCAACTCCCCCTCCCCCTAAGGAGCCTACACCACCACCCCCTAAGGAGCCTACACCACCTCCTCCAAAAGAACCAACTCCTCCACCTCCTCCCAAGGAGCTTACCCCTGAACCTAAGGAGGTGTGTATCTGTTACAACAAACATTGGGATGTCATTTGTAGAATCATATCTTGTAGTGGTATATTTTCTCAATAAATCTGTGTTTAGAAGAGTTTTTACCTGCTCAGAACAACTTATATATCAGAGACTTTTCCACTCTGTACAGCTATGATTTCTCACTCTGTGGTATTTTCACCTCTCTGTTGGAAACTACTAATTAGTGCCAGCTGACTGCAGTTTTTAATTCCAAGGATTTAATAGCGACTTCACTAAAGATATTTTACTCTGTTGTTAAATTTGCTTATTCTTCCTATTTATTGAGTATTGAGTTTAGATCTAAGAGTGTGAGTAAATCCGAGGAGGACCTTAAGCTATGATTTGTATGGAAAGATTTGAAATTAACAATTTCAAAATGTGTTATCAATTATATCAACAGCAACATTTGTTTTATAAAAGCTTTCATTTACAGTTAACAAAAGATGTCCGTAAGAACTTGAGGACAATTATTTATCATCGTTTTTTTGTTCCAGGAAATGATTTCCAAGCGTGATTTTGATGAGATGATGGACAAACACAACAATGATCTCCGTTACATACAAGCGGAATATGAGTAAGTCTAACAATCTACCCAGCTACAAACATGGGTAGCAGCACAGTCTACCCAGCTACCGACATGGGTAGCAACACAGTCTACCCAGCTACAGACATGGGTAGCAGCACAGTCTACCGAACTACAGAAATGGGTAATAACATCGTCTACCCAGCTACTGACATGGGTAGCAGCACAGTCTACCCAGCTGCAGACATTGGTAGCAGCACAATCTACCCAGCTACAGACATGGGTAACAACACAGTCTACCCAGCTACAGACATGGGTAGCAACACAGTCTACCCAGCTACAGACATGGGTAGCAACACAATCTACCCAGCTACTGACATGGGTAGCAACACAATCTATCCAGCTACTGACATGGGTAGCAGCACAATCTACCCAGCTACAGACATCGGTAGCAGCACAGGCTACCCAGCTACAGCCATGGGTAACAACATAGTCTACCCAGCTACAGACATGGGTAGTACACAATCTACCCAACTACAGACATGGGTAACAACATAGTCTACCGAACTACTGACATGGGTAGCAGCACAGTCTACCCAGCTGTAGACATAGGTAGCAGCAGTCCACCCAGCTATCAACATGGGTAGCAACACAGTCTACCCAGCTATAGACATTGATAGCAGCAGTCTACCCAGCTGTAGACATTGGTATCAGCACAGTCTACCCAACTACAGTCATGGGTAGCAACACAGTCTACCCAGCTACAGACATGGGTATCAGCACAATCTACCCAGCTACAGACATGGGTAGCAACACAGTCTACCCAGCTACAGACATGGGTAGCAACACAGTCTACCCAACTACAGACATGGGTAGCAACACAGTCTACCCAGCTACAGACATGGGTAGCAGCACAGTCTACCCAGCTGCAGACATTGGTAGCAGCACACTCTACCCAGCTACATACATGGGTAGCAGCACAAT
>JAUMHH010024338.1:0-10585 GCA_032359455.1 Chlamys rubida | reverse complement strand
CTTAGCATCAAGCACGTAAGCCCGGACAGTAAGTTAGCATCAAGTAATAAGGTCCGGACAGTAACTTAGCATCAAGTACGTTAGGTCCGGACAGTAACTTAGCATCAAGTACGTTAGGTCGGGACAGTAACTTAGCATCAAGTACGTTAGGTCGGGACAGTAACTTAGCATCAAGTACGATACTTCCAGAAAGTGACTAAACTTCAACTTAACTCAAACCTAGCATCAACTTAACAGTCGTATCTTTAACTTCTGCCGTAACAGTAACGGTAAATATGTCCATTTTTTATCTCCATACATGTGTCATTAAAACAACATTATATCCGTTAGTATACATTTAACATCGGGTATAATTCTGCTAAAATATTTGTGTATGCTTGTCTTTTTATATACTGCATTCGGTTCGATCCGTTCCTCATGACTCAATGAACTACATCATACTGTATAGATGTAAGTGTCCCCAAATATCAAAATCAAATCGTAATCGAGTTGGGGAGTTTTGTGTCTGGCCTATTATTTAGAATATATGACGATATGTGAAATATTTGGAATGCAATTTTAACTTGTAATATCTTGACGTTTTGTATTGTGACACTTACATAGACATGCCAGAGTGTTATGTGTACAGTATATGCATCACGATCATTCGCCGAAACAGCTTTTTTATATATTAAAAGGAACTTTAATTGAACGTTGCTAAGCCTCGCCTACTATTCACTGTATGTAAATGACATACAAAACAACACCAAAGCGTTACCAAGATAATAATTGTCATGATAATATAATTTAGTTCGTGCTTTAAAGTAGAGACAACCATGCATATATGATTTAATTTGTTTTTTTACATTTTTAAAAGCCAATGAACAAATCAAGGTCATACAGTAAAATATTTTAAAAATGGCTACAAGTTCAAAGTCAATAAAACCTTGAAGCATGGTTAGAGAAAGACAAGATAAGTAATACTAGTAAAACTATACCCTCGTGTGTCACATTAACGATAATACCTTACTTAAACTAAACTGTATAGCCTAACTGAAGGCGCTTCCGCCCCCCTGTCAGACGTGCGTAATACCTTAACAATAGTAGTTGTTATTCCCTGCTTAACGTTCAGCATTTAGGGTTAACACAAAAAACGGGTAAACTATTGTAAGTATACTAAGTGATGGGATCGGGTAGAATACTGTTTTCAGCATACTGCATTCAGTATGGTCATTCATTGTGGAAGCGTTCTAAAGCCTGTATCAGATCCGCGCTATCGCAAGGGGGAACATACACCAACATACCGCCTACAGCGCCCATACATGCATAGGTTACACACATAGAGGCTCGTACTTTAATGACGTTAACTGTAAATAGGATGGTAAGCCCAATAAAACCAAACCAAATGCATGTAGCATTTATCTTTTTTAGCTAAAAGGTCTAACTTTGTTATTTAAGAATTCTATGAGCACCGTTTCCCTTTGGCTGTTTTTCGAAAAAATATTTGGGCACACTTTAGACCTATATTTCATACTTGTGATCTTTTGCATTACTGGTTAGTTCTAAATAGACAAAATGGTAAGTTCTAAATAGACAAAATGGTCATATTGTGCAGTTAACAATGTTTGTTTTTCTTCATCGACGTTGTCATTTGTGACATCGTATTTCTAGTGAATATTTTACATAATTACTTTCATAGCCTATATACTGTATATAAAATAACTAAATATATAGTTATCATGCTTATATACTCATAATATATGGGTCAGAGAAGTTCTGTAATATCAACGGTAAATAGAGATTGGCCCGAGGGCTGATATTGGTCGAGGGTTGATACTGGGTGTGATATGGAAAAGGGCATGTTTTATTCTATTTATTACAATAACTAATAAAAGCTACTATCTTATGATCTATTTTTCTTTTGAAATATTGAAAAACGAAAAAAATCCAAAAGGGGTGTGATACGGGTTGTGCGGGCTGATACGGAGAGGGCTGATACGGGTTTTGGGGTGTGATACGGCGGAGGCTGATACGGATTTTGGGGTGTGATACGGCGAGGGCTGATATGGGTAAGAGCAAAAGTTTGTGTCGTATCGCATATACAAAAAACCCGTATTTATCAGTAAGTATGTAATAAATGGATGTTTTATATAACAGATGTAGCATATGTTTGATATAGTTTATAGCTCTCTGATAATATTGTACAGGTTATATAAGAATAATCGAAACAAACACTCATTTGATTCAGGTGGCTGAACGATTATTTCCACTCATTGCTCCAGGTATACTCCAATGGTGATAGGGCGTTATCGAACATTATGTGATCATATTCAAGTGTTGACATGTGCTGAGCCTTGTTTTATGTCCTTGTCTCTTTTTTATCATTTAAGTTTACCTATTACATCTAACTACAATTTGAGCTTTTGTCCTTCGAGGATTTCCTATCAATCGTTTTCTTCAAAACAGTGGAGGAATATTTTACTTTATATACAAATGCACGTAGTACTCCCCAGTTATAGTATTCCGTGATTGGTTTATTTGCGTGTCAATTTCTTACTATTTACAGTCAGGCACACTTGCATATGAAATGTAAACCCATGGATCTGGATCCATTTCGCGAGTTTACATTTTCACGAACGAGACAATTGAGAGCATAATCGTCAAAAATACTAAAAATCGGTAATTTAAAGTATATGGCATTGGGTAAATTATAAATCTCATTTAACATTTCTCTGTTCATTTAACAAATGTCACATGTCATCTCAAAGAATTACACTTACTGTGTAATTAACGTTTAAAATACCTCCGTGTTTAAGTACCTGTCTGAACACCTGATTTACACGTATTTGTACAAGGAAGTCGCTATTGACCGAGATAGCATGAACAATGTTAACGGGTATTTAAAGCCGATAAAACGATCAAACATGATTCTATACAGCAAATGTTCAATGACTAATTATATGTGTGTACATTTAACGTTAAATCGTTTATAAATAACCTACTAGGAGACGGATTGTTTGAATCCTAGCTACAGGTAATTAAACATAACCAGTAAAAATACATTTTTTATGTCCAATTGGTATACAGCTGACACTGGTATTCCTCTATAACCTACACATGTTACTGTATATCTTTGAAGACTATAAAATCAGTGATATATAAATATAAATTAACGTGTTTTAGTTAAGGAGATGTAATGCTGTGACACCGAATGTTGTTCGTAAACGCGAAAAATTATTCCGGACCATGTATATGTGAAACATTAGAAGATACTTGTTGAATTCATAGATTCGCTAATGATTTTATTTGAAGAACAGTCGTGAAAGTGACGTGTCTACTGTAATATAAACTGTAAAAGAATTTCTAAATAGGAAATAACAAAGAACCCTTTTTAAAAATCAGTATGCAGATTCAGTAGTCCAATCAAAGTAACTGCCTACCGACCATGTGACCATTTTGTCCATTTAGAACTCCTCAGTGGTACACTGTACCAAAGGTGAAAAGGTTGAAAAAGCAAGCCCCTAAATGAAACGATTAAAAACAACTTATTAAGTTCCAAATTTACAATATTTCCCCACGATAGATGATGATACATTCTAAAACTGGTGTTTCATGCAAATCGTGTCAGATTAACCCCAGCAAGAAGTGTATGGTCAAACCGGGGAACTTATAGTCCACCAATAGTCAAATAGACATAAACTAATCACTAGAAATACGAAGAATGAAATTCAAAGCATCTAGTCAAAACTTAGTATATTTTGATGCATGTCGATATTCAGTTATAATGTCTATGTACATTGTTTTAGCAAATTGAGATATAAATCCACTGTCTAAAACACATTATTCTGAGCGACTGATGCTCTAGTATATTATTTTTTCATTCTTTTTAGTTTATTTTCTAGTAAAAGCTGAACAGTTATACTGTTATATAAATGAAATTAATGATACTCGAAAAAACGTACATGATCAATGCCCCAACCTTCAGGCGTTACATATTTTCTCTATATACATCTACAAGGATAGGCGCGCTCGGACGAGTCAATAGATACAGGAAGTATGTTTTCTCAGTCGCTTAACTTCGAAGAAGTACACAAAATCATATCTAATGACCCAAACCACTTGTACTTTTATTTACCTCCCTAATACACCTATATATTCCGGATTTAAGTATGTATCCTTATTCACAACATTTGAAGTTGTAAACATTATCTGCCGACATACCCGCCCACTTGTATTGACACAATGTATAGAGTTTGTCCGTGGGTACATTAACACCCAGCGTCGGTACACGTCCCGATCTAACACACTGCTAACACGGGATTTAAATATAAGTAGACCGAAATTCCCACGATGATTTTAATGAAACGGAGATGGAATAAATTAGACGTGATATTGTGAAACATTCATCACGATGAAAACCTAATTTCATACTTGAAGTAATCTAGAAAGACACCGGTAGAGTTTTAAAGCGTCTAAAACGTGAATCAAATAGAACGTAAACATGTATATGAGTCGGAATGCATTCACTACATCGTCTGCACACAAGTACAACATGTGAACCCAAACTCGGTGCTAAACAACATTGGGAAATATGAAAGCACCAAAACAAACGGGAAGACAACATGAACCTGTTTTGGTAACTGCTAAAATGTTACATGCAAATAAGGAAACTTTCTCAGTCAACAGCTATTTAAGATACGGCGAACTTCGTGAACTTCGAAAATACAAATTACGAAACATTGACAAATATTGATCAATGGTTAATGCTTCCATTTTGTCATTGCTGTAAATACATACTACTAGACCTGCACTTTTACGGCAACTTATACTCGAGGCTTTATAAATGGATATCGAGTTAAATGTCTATAAATGATTAAAGATTTATACTGTGTATTTCCCTATCCCAGCACTGCTACTGAAATATACAATCGTCTACTGAAACATACAATCGTCTACTGAAATATACAATCGTCTACTGAAATATACAATCGTCTACTGAAATATACAATCGACTACTGAAATATGCAATCGTCTACTGAAATATACAATTGTCTACTGAAATATACAATCGTCTACTGAAATATACAGTCGTCTACTGATATATAGTCGTCTACTGAAATATACAGTCGTCTACTGAAATATACAATCGTCTACTGAAATATACAATCGTCTACTGAAATATACAGTCGTCTACTGAAATATACAATCGTCTACAGAAATATACAGTCGTCTACTGAAATATACAATCGTCCACTGAAATATACAATCGTATATGTCTACTGAAACATACAATCGTCTACTGAAATATACAATTGTCTACTGAAACATACAGTCGTCTATTGAAATATACAATCGCCTACTGAAATAAGAAAATAAACTATTTCTGAAACTCAAATGGTTTTAATTAAAAATAAATCATGGCCGTCATTTGAAATGTTGACTTGTTCCGAATCCATCAAGTCAATATATAATCTAATGTGGTGAGAAATGAGGTCATGTGAACATTTGGCATTTCGTTTTTATTGTTGACTGTGAGTTTATCTAATGTTCTTAGAGCCATCAGTCATACTTTTTAAAAATGTTTCATAAAATGAAAATGCAACCAAACGTTTATTTCTACACAGAAACATTGAGAAATAATATAAATTGAAAACGATTCAAATTGAGCCTTACATTCACATAATTATAAATAATACAGCCATTTAATCGAAAAGTAACATTGAAAATAAGTGCCTACGTAGCGATTTCAGACATGCACTTTAATCTTGACAAGCGGATTGGAATAATGTGATGTTCGATTTATTTATGGAGATGATTTGAATGTGAGGATATATTGTTATTGAAAGGAATGGTAAAATGTCAATACTTTTCTGACAATTTTATTGCCACGTAGTATTACCTCATCTGAACGAAATCCTTTTAATATCAGCAATTTTATCGCGAGTCCAGCTAACTTATCAATCGGCTTGGCAACAAAGAAGCTTATAAGGTAACTTTACGATAAGATCGCTGCGTACGAACGTTTGTGTTAGCATGAACACTATTGATTTGATCTCGCATTCGAAATTTTTCAAATTCCTGAAACCATTTTTATTTCGTTTCATAATTGTAAGTGCCTATAGCGTTATATAATCGGATTTGCGTACATATTGATTTCCTTGCAGTAAGTGAATGTTAAGGATTTAAGTTCCTGAAACATATATACATTGATGGCTAGCCTGGAAATCTTATGCTGGTATACATACTGACGTGTGGTTTTGTTTACTCTTATTCCGTCTTTGCGTATTACAGAGTTATCTTCTCTTGTGAGCAGGTATTGATTGTTACGTCATTGGTTTGTGTGAGAAAATTACGTCGTTTTCTCAAAAATTGATGACGTTACTCTCAAAAACAAATGACATAACAATCAATACCTGCTCACAAGAGCAGATAACTCTGCAATACGAAAAGACGGCATAACAGTTACAGGCTAACCGGTGGCGCAAGCATCATCAAAGCACCACTGAAGATTCCTACTGCTCTGTCCTATACTAAATATACAACTCCCATTAAAATGTATGTTTATGTTTCGTGATTACGTGATAGGATATCTCGATACTTGGTACAAGTACCTCTCATTCGTAACTTAACCGATGTAGACTCAATGTAGCGATTTTTACTCAGTGTGTTATATATCATACCACGAATCATTCGAAGCTCACACATACATCCAATGAAACATAATAATTTTATCTTAAAAATACGAGTTTAATATAATATCATGATTCCAGATGAAGGAAAATGCAAAAATACAAAATGTTAACTCCTAGCACAAATCGGATCCCCAAAGTCAATATCAAAAGAACAGAGACTGAAGAGACACCAACTCATAACGAGGAGCAACATGAACAACTATCATCTATGTCAATGATTGTTGATACACACCTAATCCCGCCGACTGTTGGTTCGACAATACGTAGAGTAATTTAGGTATTTCCTCAGTTTATCGTGTTTCCTTTTCCTTTCCACTGAGAGTTTAGGTTTCTCTGACATGTGTTTGTGTCCCCGGCGTTGTGGTATTTCATTTTTCTAGGTTGCCTTAAAGTAACCTTCATGACATTTCTCGCACGGCGACAAAAATGATATTTTTTTTCTAAACAAAATTGAATATTAATTGATCTTGGTGATGATGAAATATACAGATTTTGACGTCTTAAATACCGTTTGAAACATTCTTTCCTGAAGCAGCTTTTGAATTTCCTCACATTTAAAGCCATTTGTATTTTGTACGTGATAGGTACTGTTATTGGGTGTTGATTTAGTAGCTTAGAAATCCCAAGACATCACTACCTCAAAAAATCCGTTGTCAATATCTTATAGATGTTTATATAGGCTAAACAATGACACGCGATATGCGGTTTTAGTATCCAATGATTTTTTGTCACGAAGGGCCGGGTAGGGTCTTCTATTATACAATCATATTAAATGCCTACCAACGCCAGACATGCCGTGATAAATAAAAAGTTGTGTTAATGCCTTTGTGAGTTTGTCAATACGTTATACGGTATCATGTGTGGAGTTACTATTCATAAAACGGGTTTAATTACAAACTGCGTTGAGCGGGTGTACTGGGACATCCATCACTTTCACTAGACTCAATAACTTAAGAAATTAAATAGTATTTAACATTGAAACGGTTAGGTCACGGTGATTTTTAAACTGAGGCATTTGACACTACTCAAATATATAACTACAAAGGACATACAATAGCAATAAAGATCAAAGAGTTTTAACGTCACTGTCGTCATTTCTCTGTAGAGCAGTAAAATGGTTTACATGAGTAACGTATGTTTATTATATTAGAAGAATCAACAAATCATAAAAAACGCAATATAGTTTTTACTGTTACATGAGTTCACTTTGACATAGCTTGTATTTTAACACCACACATTTACATGACTTGGGATATTTGATTTATTACATGCCCGAAAAAGATGATAAAAACAACTTTACAATGTTGAAATTAGACGCAGGAATGTTGCGTTTGTATAGACTACAGTGTTCAGTTTATTGCACACTATTTGATAGGTAATGACTGTCGACAATACTACAAACAACATTAGTTGTCGACATACTTGAAAGATAGTAACTGGCGACACTACATGAGAGATGACAACTGTTGACAATATTTGAGAGATGACAACTGTTGACGATATTTGAGAGATGACAACTGTTGACAGTATTTGAGAGATGACAACTGTTGACAATATTTGAGAGATGACAACTGTTGACAATATTTGAGAGATGACAACTGTTGACAATATTTGAGAGATGACAACTGTAGAAACTGTATGAAGAAAAGTAAGATAAAAAACTTTACTCACTAACTCTTCTATTTGAGGTAACAACATAACCATTTGGCTTATTCGATTGAGCGGATTGTGTTGGGATTGTGTTAAGTTTCATCAGCGTGGGATTTAATACTTATTTTCATAAGTATAAGGCTTTATTGCTTATTTTCACATGTGTAGGTTTATTTAGTCCTGTTGTATTGACGGGGTGGTATATCCTGTCCTTGGGTGTTAACACTGTCATTTCCTTCATCGTTTTGATTGTTCCATAAAATAGCCATATTACTACCATATTCAGCAAAGTTATATAAGACAGAAATAATTGCTTATTTCTATCGTAGATTTTTGGCAATATTTATAATATGTACGAATGTGGTTTGAATTGAAGTTTTACATTTTGTTGGATAGAGGAATCAACAGGAGACACTTAATATAAATATCGATTTATAAAAGAAACACGAAGAGATTCCTCAGTATGGGAAGTAAATGAGGAAATAATTTACGTGGTACTACTTTTGCACACCCTCGTCATGGAATTATGAAATGATGTCTTAAAATCTTGAAATTACTGCAATATGTTTTACGAATGTAAATGTTATCCACCGACAATTAGCAGCCCGATGTCTTTAAGACAGCTATCTCTATAAAACTAGTAGTTATTATAGTATTGCAGTTGTCTGGCTTAGTTAACAACCATGAACAAAGAAGTGTATTGTACCTGTTCTTCGAAATATTTTAATCACAATAACGAGGCTAATATCATGTGGAAGTGATATTTATATAATGCAACAGCTACTGCCTCTAATGATTCTTAATTTTAATTCATACTTATATCGTTATACTATTCAAATTTATATTTGTATTAACTGCGACCGAAAAAGATCACTACGTATGATAATTCTTGGCTTCTACGTCAATTCTGAATCGTTTTAGAAGCCACAATCTTGATGCAATGCCAAGATGTGTTGACGTATATAAACCCCTATTGCTACAGTGTTTACAGTAAATGTCGCCGCGACACGACATAGATACATTATGATAACACGCACAGATTCACCATTTAGTTCGCATTGCATGTGCCTTACGTAATCGCGAGATTATATCATAATTAAAGCAATTATTTCAAATACAAAATATATACAGATATCGTTTACATCCCTGGCGATGCGTGTCTGAATGACTTGATATGTACCCTCTGTCGACAGTGTCTGGCTGAAAAACTTGGTGGCACCAATTTAAACACCAGCGCTACCTGTGAACTTCCGATTAGATGTATTGAGATGTTTTTGTCTCGTAAATTCTTAAACGTGATCTTCTTTACTGCTACGATGGCATGAAATAAATTATAAATCTTTAATTAAAGACACGTGCCCTACCATATTTCAACTAATCTGACGCCTGACACAAATAACTAATCTTATTGATTACTATACATCACTGGTATTACAGTGTAATCGACACGCTTTGCCTTCACTTGTAAACCTGAGTGCAGAGTGACAACATGTGAGGAAACATTAGACATTCAACATGATCTGTAGGATCACGACACATCCTGTTAGAATATACATTATCTATACAAGAAGTGAGCTTTTGTCAATATAGTACGCAAGTGGGAATATTTCCTTGGACATGTGTTGGAGTCAATTAAATGCCAAGTGTAACTTGTGTCATTTACCCGAGGATTTCAAGACGTTAAATTTTACTTTAATGGCCAAGTAGGACCAATTTTCTGCTTTTCGACAATTCGCTCTATCGTGTTACCATAACTGACATTGACAGAGATCTTCCTCCGGTACAAGTACATAACGGTAGAGTACAGTACTTTGAACATGTTAACTATAGATCTAAGGACTTGATACTGCCAAGCTGAAACTCATGGATTGACTAATCGAATTTGTCTTTGCAATTCACTTCACTTATATCTTAGGGGAATTATAACCGCATAGGCTTGGCAATGCCGAGATTAAATCCTCCACTGCAGTTTTTGTTTCATAGATCGGCATGGCCTTGTCTGCTTGCAATCAAAACATAGTACTTGGCCAATTTATTCAAGAAATTACCTCGCACCATTTTCTTGGATTAAAAGAGATAAAAGTCATTCATCTTGTTGTCAAGAAATTATACCGATAAACATAAAACCTCTCCATTATGTTTATATAATTTAATCTTGCTGGTAACAAGCATTTTGATTGGCTTAAAAAAAAAATTATGTTATCAGCCCATAACGTAAAAAATGACGTCGCCGTTTGTAACGTCGCTTTTGATTGGCTGATACA
>JAUMHH010024337.1:2757-24810 GCA_032359455.1 Chlamys rubida | reverse complement strand
ACTCGTAATAAACCTGTTAAATGTAGTTTGCTTGTTACTTTATATATACTGACACACGGAACCCAGAAGTGAGCCTGAAATAATCCACTATACAAAACTGTTACACACGCAATTTGACAAGTGGTCACCTTTTCAGAGATAGCATTGGTTTAAAGAAATCTTGACAGAAGAACAGACAGACACCACAGAATAATGCATTCATTCATCATAGTCTTTTGGACCATGTGAACAAAATTTAGTACGAAAGTCAAACTTCGCAACAGTACGTTGCTCAGTATAGACCTGCATTTAGCACTGTCTTCTTCCGCACATACAGATGATTGTTTTCCTACTTTTAAATATTTCTCTATTTAAAGATCCCTGTCTCACTGCAAATAAAACTCTAACTATTATTGACGCATTTCACCTCCCAATAGTTATCTTTTATCATGTATCATACCTGAATGGAACCCACCTATTTGGTGGTTGTCACTAAGTAATTAAGAGTAATTTCCTAACTAGGGAAAGACAGCTTGCACGGGCTATTATTCTGAAAATGTCACCACTGCGCTATCACTTTTAACAATGTAAGCAAGGGAACGTCATGAATTTTGACACACTTTTCATGCGACCTTGATAAAGGCGCAGTGCCATGCCTTGGTCCACCGTTAGACTTCATGTGTTAGTGGAAGAATCATAATTCGACGGTCAAATGGTCAAGACTCTTGGTCCAAGCACAACTTGAAAGTAATCTATGGTATCGTGATTACCATCACAATAGAATGGGTGGATGGTAAATTCTTGCATTCTTCCCAGATACCGACGACTTAGTCGCACCAACTAAGCACATGGGTTTAAAATCTATCAGTTTATTTTAGAGACAACTGTAATACAGAAATACATGTACAAACTCGGCCATTTATTAAATAGACAACAAATAATACACGAAGTGCACAATATCTCAAATTGTTCACTATCTCAGAATTCTATAAAACATCAAACTCCTAAGTAAATACTTCAAGATTCTCTCAAATTTAATAGTAGTTTTAGAATATATCAAAATAATATTTCAAACCTATGAGAATCACAAATTTCACATCCTCAAACAATTATCTCTCTCAAATAACACAAATACATCAGATCACTCTATCTAATATTCACATCAATATTCATATGTAATAGAATCTAAATGGTAGAGAAATGATTAACTTCCCCATTGTAAAACATGTATGGTAAGGTACAAGCTCGTCAAATATAATCCCCGATCAGTTCCGCATAACACCTAGCCCTTTCCTGAACATGTTTGGCACATTATTTCTGGCATTTCACAAAACATCCCTTAAATGTCCATACTTTACGCAGATAATCGTGGACATGTATATCTCACATAAATTACAGAACATAAAACAAGTTCAGGAACTGAGGAAACACCTCTTTGTCCGTCACTCAAACACAAACCTAAGACACCACATCTACATACATGGACAGAAAGGAGCAGACTGACCGTTGTAACAACCGTTTGTTAACACCTAGCAACCTGGAGTTTCTTCATGTGCTACCATATATTTTAGCTATCGCTGGAAATAGCTGGATATTACTGGAATTGACTGGTAAACACCTGGAATACTCTCCAACTAGTGTTGAAAAAATATTCAATCGTACTAAACGTCAACAAATACATAAACCATGCATTTTAAATTTACAATTGGAAACACTTTCTTATAAAAGGACAAAACTATCCTCCAAGCATAACATGGAGATCAATATGTATTTTAAAAGACAAAACACCATTTTGTCACAATAATAATGATCTTTCCTGTGCTATGCACACAGAACAATTTCAACATGTTTGAATTTGACATTTCTCTGTCCTGTCCAAAAGGTGGGAACATTCTATTAATCTAACACCACATTTCATGTTCACATCTGACTCTTTGTTAGCTGCAACACTTAAGAGTAAATAAAACATTAACCTACCTCTATAGTATATCGTGATGTTATCGATAGTGCTTGGCTGTCCTAGATCTACACGCCACCAGGCTGTTGATTCGGATACACCTGTATGTGAACAGCAATCACTGTTCAATTCTTGTTCCAAGCATCCGTCTACAGACCTATGTGCTGGGTGCGATCCAAAAGTAGTACTTTGATTTGTAGTTTTCATCAACGCGATGTTTTCTGAATCATCAAAGTATAGGTTTGCAGCATTGCATCGTCTTGTATTAATTTCTAAACATCACAAATACATTATATGGCCAAAGAATTCTTATCAACGTTAAACTCACATATAACACTAGCTCCTTACAAAAGTATGTTTGTTGAATACGAATTACTTAAAATGGATGTGTGGTGTGAAGCGGGGAAGTAATTTCAATAGCGTAGATAATATGAGGTTGTCAATAACATGCGCTTTTTACATGTGCGGCTAGGAGCTATGTGTGCAATCAGTTCCTGAGTGGAAGACTATAGGGTGAAGAACCCATGGACTTTACAGTCAGAACCTCGGGGGTTGATTCGGCACTTACCCCTCAGCTGCATTTGTATATATCAGCAAGTATTAAACTTTTATATCATTGCAAAATTTAAAATAAAATTACAAAAAAGTAGAATAAGTCAAATGTTAAAATATATGATAAACTTAATCTTACTGTATATAATATATTTTTCTATTTCTACCGGATATCATTTGAATAAAATGTACTGTAATATTGAAAGAACTTAATATAGGCTTTAAGCTTGATGTTCAATCGAATTGATCATGATTATCAATAAAATTTGTTGAAATTGAAATTGAGGATGTCAAATTTTCGAAAATTCCGCTCCTTTATCGAGACACCAAAAAACCACAGAACACATACATTACACTGTAACAATTTAGAAATATAATAGGATATAGCTTATATTAAAAAACAATAAACAACGGCGAGCATAAGCAAAAGGCAAAATTTACATTCGTCCGCAGAGTTGACGAATGCTACTTTGTGAGTGCGAACATCGACAAAGATATCATAATATACCGGGAAAGCTGAAGCGTGAGGAAAGATGCTGAAGCTGGAAAAAAACTTACACGACGATTCGTCTAGTGATGATAAATTGGAATAACAAGCAGAGTCTATCGAAATGTATGATTGATATTTATTCTTACGACCATCTCGCAATTAAATTGCTATAACATTAAAGGTAAAATCATTGAATGAAATTGAATACAAAAGATACGCTTCTCAACATTCAAAGCCACCAAACGTGATTATCATACAAATATGGTGTCAAATATTGAATTATATCTTAAATGCATATTCTGTTATTCTTTACCACTTTATTCGCAAAAACCTGGCTTGAAATCATTAAGATATTTACAACGTACTCTCAAAACATCGTCAATTTTAGATAATTAGGATGCAAATACCCTAAATGTGTGATATATGTTTCATTGGAACTGTGAGCGATCTCTCAAAGGTATACATGTACCCCTGGAGCAGAAATTAAAGCATAATGGACCGTAACTTAGCACAAAACATAGTCCAATCAAAAATCTTGTTCCTCATGTACATTTGCCTATGATGTAGTTTCAGTGTGCTGGCAAACAAACAGAATCCGACGAACAGTCAAGGTGGAGTTGCGCTTACAAGGTTTCCAAGGCAGAACTTTAAAGTTTTAAGGGCCATTACTCCGGGAAAAAAAAGTCAAAGAAAAAATCTTCATGCACATCTGCATATAATGTAGTTTCATTGTGCATACTTCCAAAAACATCCAACCAACAGTCTAGGAGATGTTGCGCATACAAGGACCATGGACAGACGGACAGGCGGGCGGACAGGGTGATTCATGTGCAAGTGGGAGAGGGTTGGTGACAAAATCAATTTTCAATTTCTTTTTTGTTATTTGTTCTCAAGGGCTCAATGATTGTAATCTAAACAAAACTGTCTTATGTTGCACTAGTGAATTTATCAATGTGATACAGCATATGTACTCTTACAATTGTAACAAAAGTTAAAATCAACAATTATATCTCAGATTAGGAGACTCATGAAAGTTCTGAGACTTTGTATCTTCCGTGTAAATTAATTTAGCCAGACCTGGAATATCACATACCAAGCAATAAATATGTCAGTGGCTGTTAAAATTATTTATAATAACACAGTTGCTACTTAAGAGAGATTCAGCTGAGACCTTTACAGAATGTACATTACGGTATTTAAAAATCTACGTTCAGCCAACGTACCTTCTGATATTGATAGGTATATCATCCCAACAACGATTAGGAATCCCTCATATATTTGCACCACACTTCTGGTTGCCATGTTGACGACCCAAAGCGAGAGAATTATGTTGCGGTATTATTCTCGTCCACAAGAAGCGCTGTCATCGCGTGTAAGTTACACTCTGAAATGCGTATGACTTACAAGTCTCCTTTTTTAAATAGTGTATGGGCGTTGCTAGAGTGCACACAAAATACAAATAAATTAAATTAAAACGCCTAGAATAAGTTCACCTAACGAAAAGATGATCAAATGAATCGAAACAAGCTACGTCAGCGTCGAGCTACAGTTGATTGATTGATTGATTGATTGACAGGTTTTACGTCCGCTTCACTACCGAGTAGTTTGGTTATCCAGCAGACGAAGAAAAGACGGGAAAATGAGAATAGGGATAAAGTATGGAGTGAAGGGATAGAAGAGGGAGACAGGGAAGAGAGGGAGCCGCCTATCCTATATCTATTTACTGTATACGTCTAATTTTTTTGTAAGACGGCTCCTGTGCCTAATATTTGCCATAACCTAACACTAGTCGTATAGCAGCACCAAGTCTGGACCGGAAGTGAGGTAAAGAGCCGCCAACATCCACAGCAGCTCCTGACTATTCTATATTTGTTTTTTGGTATATATATTTTAGAAGTCCTTTTAAATGTCTTAATAAAGAGAACCTATTTGTAACGGCCGAAAATAAAGCTAACCCTATCCTCTGTGCCGGCGTTACCACGCCTACTCTTTTTCGAGCTACAGTACACGGGTCTTCTATTTATAGTCATGTGGAGGCAGAAGAAATACTCATTAGTGGCTCTTAGATCACAAGAACGGTCTCCATGGCAAACGTGTTACGAAATATCATCGCACCTCCCTTTCTGTTTCAACAGTACTTTTGACCTATTTAAAAAATTTCCAACTTTTTTGGCCCCTAGCTTCTCCGATGAGTCCTTGTAGGACGAAACAGCTGTATGATGTCGTGTAATTCATTTTGGACAAACTGTATATATTACTGAATTTAAAAAGTGCAACAACGCCTATGTTTTACATTCATTCTTCAAGACACAGGATGGTAGACTTTGCTGGTGGATTTTTTTAGTCCCACGGTTTGCCGTTACCTTGATGGCCACAGCTATCTTTTTTGAGTAGAGGCATGATTCATTATATGCAAATTTTAGTAAATAATTTAAGATTAACGAGTCCTCTTTTAAACTTTTGAAAAATGAAATATTGTTACATGCATACAACCCTGAGATAAATGTGTAGAAGTCGTATTTATAAACTGAATTTTAATAATAATAATAATAATAATTGTAGGTTCTTATATACCGCTTTATCGCAACCTAGTTCGTAGGTCGTCTCAAAGCGGTTCACAAATTATTGTCCGTGGTTATAGGGCCTTTGCAACCAGCAAATATCTTTCTCAACTCCCTGGGGAGCATACAGCCGGAGCTGCCATTTCGGCGCTATCAGCTAGCATTCAACCATTTTAGCACTGCCCAACCACATGCTCATTTACAGCTAAGTAGAATGGAACAAGCGGAGTGAAGTATCTTGCTCAAAGATACAACACAGAGCCGTGCCCGTGACTCGAACCCGCAACCAATTTTACACACAATTGTTGAAATATGTTTGAACAATATCTGCAGGAAAAACACTTTCAGAATTGTTTATCTGCCATACACAGAATTTACATATTTCAACGACACACAATTAGACAAAGATTTTGCATACGAATATTTTAAAATTAAATTAAACCTGAATCCCTTGGCCCTTAACAGTCACTTTAGTTGAAGTACAATTGATATTATACATATTACATTATATACATGTAAAGTTTGTTTTACTTTATGAAGGTTTTCACTCATTAACTTAAACCCCGAGAATATGTCATACTTACAACCATCATGCCATCCAGTTACTGTCACATTTTATCCCATATTTTCTATCGTTGACCTCTGTTTACTACCTGGTCGAGAGAGAGTGATCCTATTCGCCATTTTGACGTGCAATTTTGTTCACGTCGTTTTTATACGAACAGATTTTCTCACTTCATTAATTGAGATTTTCCATAGTGACTGTTTTTTTTATTATATATTGTGATATTAAGCGCTCATGTTTCTCTCTCGAAAAATGGGCGGACAACCCTGAACGTTTGACAAATTCCTCTGTCTGCACTGTCGTTATTGCTTCTTTGCCGATATTTATCAAAACAGTTGGTGCAAACTTAACTTGATAGCCTAGTGCATTGGATTAACATGAAAAGTGAACTCCAGTTTACAAGTTGTGCACTTAAGAGTTTTTTAGATCAGTTTTAATATATCCATTAGGACATGAAAAAGGACCAATACCAATTCCTTTTCAGTTCAAAAAAATAAAATATTCATGCATGTATGTAACTATATATATATATATAGTGATTAAGAAAAATATTTAGGCACTAAATATATGTAATTTCTCTTTCATGATAGGTTCCTCTTGTATTTACATACATGTAGGTTTTCTAAATCGATCATGTAGGTATCCATACTGACTTTTCCACTGGTAAATTTTACCTGTTTGAACTCTAGTACTGGATAAACTGTGACTGGCAGAGATTATAGATAACATCCACAGACAAAGACCAATACCTGTTTCTCAGTTTGTACCTAAACAGGCGGGGATCAAGGAGAGGGAAAGGGGAACAGAGGGCGATAGCCTACTGATCGGTGTCCAGGGTCAAAGTACTCGAACGGTACAGTGAAAGGGGAGGGGCAATGAACCATGCACCCTACCAAGTATATGTACTATATACATGAAGGTACACAATTTAGCTCTTTACATAACTTCAAAGCATATCTCAGAAATAGCATTGTTACAATATCATATTATATATCTATAACTATTTAACCTGAAACATTGTGTTAATTAAATAATTAGTTTATTAAAGGATTTGTCAATTTTGTTGAAGGACATTTCATTCTTGTTGTATACCCCTAGCAAACGAATTTTTTAGAATTGGTTTTAAAGGCAACACCCTGCCCCTCCGTCCATCCCTCCCCAACCCCTCCGTCAATCCCTCCCCGACCCCTCCGTCCATCCCTCCCCGACCCATCCGTCCATCCCTCCCCGAATCTTTTAAGTGCAGCAATATTTAAGCGTTCGTTGGATGTTACCTGGTACAGTGAAATTAAAACATATATAGATATACATCAAGATATGAATTTGCGATTTGATTATTGTACTCTTTGTTAAAAAAACTGAAAATATATTGGTAGATATGCATGAAAAGGCTATAATCAGATAAAACCAATTATCTATTTAAAAATGCATTAACATTAATTAAATTCATTTCCTTTCCAATTGGAAGGGGTATATCAATCTCACAATCTCTCTACAAAGTAATTTCATATGGAAATATTATTCGAGTCCGGAGAAGTCATTGTAGTTTTCATCAAATTCAGTAACGATATGGAACGTTTTAAGTCAAAGAATCTCCATAAATAAGGAAGCTTAGTGAACATTGGGGTCAGGTGAATTTTACTCCACAGGGAAGCTCTATCTCCCCCACCGTTTCCAATGTCTTGATAGATAACATCACATAAGACCTTGACGTCATGTTGATCCATGCGAAACAGCCATTCGCAAAAGCCGTTGACAGACAGCTAAACCCCGCCCACTTTCTCCGTGACAACAAAGGGAAAAAAACCTACTTTTCAATATTTTTATGCACATAAAATATCCATATTTTACTGCATACACTATCTTCATAATTGTATTAGTAGGTAATGGAATAAATAATTTTATATTTGTATGAAATGAAGGTATTAGGGCAAAATACTAATGACCGCGGACGTCCGTCGTTTGAAAGTGATGCGCCCAAAGACGGGAAATAGAGAGTGCTACCATGTCGTCGAGCGATAGTGACTAGCCTATATTACATATAGTCATACGCGGTGAACTGGGTCACGTTCTACACTAAAGTTATTGAGAAATAAACAGACTTGCTCGAACTTAGGTTATCGATTCAGAAACAGTGGCAATTCTAAATATTTACCTGTATACAGCTATACCTGGTGGACAGAAAATGAGCTGGATTAATTGACTTGGGAACTTAAATTAATTATTATCAATGCCTGTATTCGCAGGTAAATATTATATTCTGTTTGAGAACACAGAGCAGGCCAATGGCAATGTCATTGTCATTGTCACAGAGCAGGCCCATTACAGGGGGTTGTTTATAACCGTGTACAAAGCAAAGAAATTAAAAGCAGACCTACTCTTCGGATAGTTTTCGTTGTTATAAAATTGAGAAACTCAAATATCAATTCAACACATCATCAGGTTTTTCTTTATCTATACATGTATATTCTATGATATAATATTATTTCCGAATATTTTATTTTCCTGATTGGTTTATATATATATTTAGACTTGATGGAACCTATGAATCATAAACATTAGCCATTTTTAAAATGAAACGATGAGTGAATTATAAAATAAGTTTTTTTCATGACCATTAAAACTGTCCCTGTCTTAACTTTTCATCAAATGTTAATGAAATATGATACTTGCAATCCATTTTAAAACAACACTAATGTCAACATCCATATTTTCAGTTAAACAGAATTATCATAAAGTCATAATAGCAAATATAATGCAACACCCACGAAATTAGATTAGTAATTGTTTTGGTATCTAAGTCTGTGCTACAACATTGAAATGAAAATGTGATACGAAACTAGCTATTTTTTTAACTGTGCTATTCAATTTTTTTCGTTTGAAATGATACAATTGTCAATGGATTTTCTTTAAGACCGTTTCTTTAACTACTAGAAATAGTAAAATTCTTTCTTGTTTACCCAGTTGAAATTATAAAATTATGAGATAAAATATGCATACTGCTATTATCTAATACTCAGTAATATACTATCTCCTTATTCATTTAGTTTTCATAGTATGTAAGTACCCACTCATTATATATAGATAATTGAAACCTGTAGTTCAATCTTTTAATCTAGACACTGTAGAAAGCTGGAGTTAACATCGTTGTGCACTGGAGATAACACTGAAGTGAACTTGAGTGCACTACAAAGTTTTGTCTAGTGCACTACCTTGTTGACTACGTGTGCACGACAAAGTGCACTAGATACCAAGTTGAGTTTGCTCCCATCTGTATATAACGGATAAGAAAGGTAACAGAAAAAAAATCAATAATTAAAAGAAAAAGTAAAATTTTCCAAATCCCTAGAGAGGAATGGTTTGCCTAGGTAAGATGAAATTTATGTACTGACTAAGCATTTGAAAAGACCCTCCCTTTTAAGAGGATAATTCTAGCACAGCTTGGTCTAGAGAAGACAATTACTGAGTTTTTAACCAATTTGATCCCTTTTGACCAAACCCTTTAGGCTCTGAGGGTCAGTGAGGTTCTAAATTTTCAAACCATCAAACTGCAATAACATGATGATCATTCTAACCAACTTTCAATGCTTTCCCACTCACAATATATAAAATATACCCAAAAGTATTTTCCTACATAATTTTCTACATAACTTATAGTTACCTTGACCCCCTCACTAGGGAGTAATGGGTGATATGGGGGCGAAGAAATTCGAATTTTTGATAAAGCATTTTATGGCCTTTCCATCCATAATGATAATGTGGATTCCAACATATCTGGGTCTGGATAAGTTCATTCTTGAAAGTTTAGCCAATTTGACGACTTTTGGCCAGGCCCCTTGCCCTTGGGGTAAGTCAGGATCTTAATTTTCATACCATCATTCTGCAATCACATAATTATAATTCCAACCAAAATTCAATGATATCCTGCTGTAATAAACACGATATACATAGAAGTGTTTTTCCTATATGAACTAGAGTGCATTGAACACCCTCCCAAGGGGGAAACGAAGATCCGGGGGCAAGTTTTTGATAAAGCACCTTAGGATCTTTCCATCCATGATAAGTATTTGATTCCAGCATATCAGGGTTTGAGGAAGAAAGTGGTTGAAATTTAGCCAATTTGGCCACTTTTGACCCCGCCCCTTAGACCCCCTTATAATCACAATTTGGCTAGTCTTTGACCTTTGAACCTCCCTGCAACATTTCATTGAAATTAAATTAGTGGTTATGGGCAGAGGTCTCAGTCAGGCGACCTAAAATTGCAAATATGTTAAAAGTTGAACACTTGTCCGTTAGATTTTAAAGCCAGTTTGCTATCAGGAAAAATCAATAAAAAAAATGTGATTCAGAAATAAATCCGACGCTTTAATCATGTATTAGTATTGTATTTAATACTCGTAACTATACAATTCATTCCGAAAATTATGCAATATTTTCTCATTTTCAGTCTTTTAAATCCGAATTTTGCTGAATGCTTCTCGGTTCTAATTATTTGTGAAGATAAAATTCATGAATGCTTCCTTCAGATTGCCGGCGTCAGACATACTGGTAATAATTGGTGTTTGTTTCATGAATAAAGAAGTATCAAATCTAATCGTGTTGTCATTTTACAAAAAACAACGATAGCTTAAACTCATGTGTTGCTGTTCCCTTTAGAAGGACAGCAACTTGTTAATGTTATTAGCTAATTTCCTGATGTTTCCATAGGGACTTATTGTCTCTTGCGTGAGCTGCCAATCTCTGGCTTTATCGGTCTCGGACGTAATTGAGTTTTTTTCACATCCGTTGTATACACAACAGGGAGTTTGTCTAATCATATGCTTTGATTCGTAATATCAGCTGCACAAAAGTACGCTTTAACATTTTACTGACAGTTTCATCATCAAGTTTATCCACAGTTTCTATGCATGTTTACATAAATTTAGGCACATTGAATCATTGTATAATACACTGTGTTTGTGGATACCTCGTATTCCCACATAGAGTTATATAGGCTCTTTAGTACAAAATTTGTCTTTGTCTAAAAATGATAAAATAATTAGCATTATCAAGAGTACAGATCTAACATGTAATATCATTAACTTTCAGGTATTGTGCAATGATAGCTAGAATTCATTTGAAGATGTCAATACATTGGGATTTATTACTACTTAAATCATATTAATTTTACCTGTCACAACAAGAGACATATTTGTAATTTACATTAGATATAGATCTAGCATGTCATATTATTAGCTTTCTGGTATTGTACAATGACAGTTAAAATTCATTTGAAAATATTCATACATTGTTATTAATTCCTCCCTAAAATATATTAATTTTACCTGTCACAACAAGACACAAATTTGTAATATACAATATTTTATTATTGCAAACTTCCAGATAAAGCTTTTAAACACCCTTTTTTCTGTGACTGGTGTTGGCGATATTTCAAGCACATTTAAACATTACAATTTATTATGATGAATTCTGCAACTTTCTGCAAACTTAGGCAGGTGTGAAGATTTGATTGTATCTAAAGTTTAATTATATCTCAACATGTTGCTCCACGTAATTCTGGTTCAGCATTGAGTGACAATTAAACAATTGTATCTTTTGCAAATGATTTGTTAACATTTCATTCTCATAGTTTGAAAAATTTCATGTGTTTATAATATTTGTGTATATGCTGTCAACCAATTTTAGCTCATATGGCCGGTATAGGCTATACCAGGAAATAGGGGGGGAAAATATTTTTTTTATGAATTATATATATACCATGCGTACGATACAAAAAGCACTCCCTGTGCTCACTATTAGTATTACCGTGTACATACAAGTGATAAATGTTTTATCCTATACAGAATATATACCAGTGTTTTTGACATATTTGAAAGCTTTATTTCTTCATTGCAGCCAAAGAAAGGCTTCATGCCAGCCCCAGAAAGCCTGGTTCAAAAAGACTCAATCAAGGGAAAAGTCTGCAAGTTCTGCATGCATAAGAAGTTAAAGGTGAGAGTTTCCTGGGAAAAAAAGTGAGAAAAAAAATCTTTGCTGCAGGATAGGATATTCCACAGGTAGAAAACATACCTGTGTAAGACTTCCTGACCTACCGGTACTTCCTGACCTACCGGTACTCTCCTGTATTCTGCCATCTCAAGTTTTGAGACATATTCAAAAAATGTGTTTTAGTATGCGTACTAGTAACAAACAGGAAATGTACTGTATCCTGTATTCAAACCTCTTGGTAGAATAGATTTGGTTGTTATGTGCAGGGTTGTCAACCATTTCTATCATGTTATACAAATCTTTATAGTTAAAGTTGAAAAAAAAAAAATGTTTACCTGCCTACCTAAGTTTTCAGAGTGTTGAAACCTAAAACATATATATATCAGGAAATTCCGGTAAGGTAATTTGACTAATATTAAATTATAACTTTGACTTAGACAGAGTAATTGCAATAATATATTTAGTTTAAACATATTTTATTGATCAAAGATACAAAGGAATTGGACAACAAGTTGTTTCAATTTGATATAGTCCTCTCCCCAATACATGTTGAAAAAATAATGCATATATATGTTTGGTAAAGTATAGAGCTATCGGAGACACACTTTCTGTGATGTGCTAGTAGGCGGGCGGGCTATATTATCTACTCCAGTTGTTGATGAGAAAATATATCAATTTCAGGAGAAGGAAGGTCGATGGAACAACAGCAGCAACTACTGTCCCCTCGACCTGTTCTCAGGGTAAGTGTGAGCACAGCCAATTACTGTCCTCTCGACCTGTTCTCAGGGTAAGTGTGAGGAGGACAGCCAATTACTGTCCTCTCGACCTGTTCTCAGGGTAAGTGTGAGCACAGCCAATTACTGTCCTCTCGACCTGTTCTCAGGGTAAGTGTGAGCACAGCCAATTACTGTCCTCTCAACCTGTTCTCAGGGTAAGTGTGAGCACAGCCAAGTTCAACAGTCAGAGAAAATAACTGTGGAAATACTTTTAAACAATCGGACATTAAGCTGTATTCTGTTCAGAACTACAGTCCTCATATTCAGAACTGGATTACAGATGAATGAAATGATGTGTATTTATGTGTCTACAATCTTGTAAATCCTGTAGGACACATTGATATCCTACTTGTTGTGGGTATTAGAGATAACATGGGCAATACTACAGCCAATGTCAAAATTTGTTTGTTTCATTTTCATAAGTATGATGTTGTAATTATAATGATGTCAGACATAACGATTCACTTAATTTATAAATTTGAAATGAAAAGCGACGTAAACCGATACACTGGATTAAGTGGGTAGAAGATATTGAGGAGAATGTCCTGAGATAAAATAGAACTGAACTGACAGTGACATTATCCATATGTGTCCTCTGTTCACTACAGTGATTGGCTGTTGGTTGTTTAAGACTTGGGTTCTTGTGTTTTACAGGGACAGACGGCGAATGATGCACGCTCTATTATCACTCTACGGTATACCACAAAACAACTTCAAAGTATTTCAGGTAGGTACACAACAAACTAAGTATTTCAGGTAGGTACACAACAAACTAAGTATTTCAGGTAGGTACACAACAAACTAAGGGTCCAGTAAGTTTGGATGTTTATCATTAATTCATTGCAAACATAATTAAAGAGCCGCTCATGGAAAATAAATTAAAACAAGGACTAGCAACTTCTGAAGATTGGCTTCCATCAGGTATATTCTTTTGTCTACTTTCCTACAAAAAAATAAATTGTAGGTGGATGCTCTGGCAGATGAAAACTACTATTACTATTTTGTTGATTCCTCAGCCATTGTGTATCACTGTCATTCACTGAAAAATGAAACTCCAAGAGTTATCTTTCTTCCATTTATATATATATAATTATAATCTGGGGCCTAATGTATTGGCGTCCCCTGATTTGCCTGTGTCACCTGTCAGGTCTTTTAACCACGTGACTTCAGACAGCTGAGAGTTTTGTCCGCAGCGTTTGAATACATTACCCGCTTTTTGTTGTTAATTACAGGATGGGAGAGAAGTGTTCAGCGATACAGTACAGGAAGATTTAACTGGTATTCTACACCAATTCTTTGGAGATTCAGTCAACGGCTTCACGAACGGACTCCAGAAACAACAGTAAGTACTAAAACAGCATCATTGGCAGCAACAGCCTAGGGTCAGCTCCCTGTGTACCAACAGTCACACACTTGTATTCTTTTTTTTTGCACTTTTCGATACACCTTTACTTATTGAGACAGTTTTGAACAACTGATAGTATTTATAAGTAACACACCTAATCATACTAATATCTTCCTATTTGTTGTATTAAAGTAGCACTTGGTACAGTTTTCTAAATCCTGGCTCCATATGCTGCAATCTTTATAAGTCACTTGTTATCAGCACTTGGTACAGTTTTCTAAATCCTGGCTCCATATGCTCCAATCTTTATAAGTCACTTGTTATCAGCAAATGAAAGCCTCGTGTTTACTTATGACACTAACTATTTAGGAAGCTTTTCGGTTAAAGGTTAATTCTGTCCCAGATCTTTTATATGGGGATAACATTGTTTTTGTATGACCCCATTACTGGTACATATGTATCTGTTATCATGCATCTTATGATTGACCGTTCCATTTCCTTTTAGACATTCTCTTTCGGTAGTGCCTTTTGATATAGCTTGTAACTTGTTCATGCAAGCTACATTCGGGAGACTGGGCATGTATGGATGATAATGCTATGTGAATTTATATGTACTGTAGTTATACTCTCCAGCAAGTAATTTTGTTAGATTTTAATCTTGATCATTCTACTAATCTTGGATGATCGGGTGGTGAAGTGGATAGCGCATTCACCTTTCACCAAGGCGGTCAGGGTTCGATTCTGGATCGAAAGTGAAAAGGTATGTGGTCACCTGCCCGACCACATGGGTTTTCTCTGGGTACTCCCACATTAAGACCCTCTGCGTGCTTACTTAGGCCGGGCCAACAAGAGTGATTAATATAAGTTGAAATAACTTGTTTCATAATTGTTATAAAATAAATAAAGTTTATAAAAATATATGCTGTCAGAATTTGGTGTGGTATTAAAGTTCTGTATTTCACTTTCCAGCAAACTATATTGTGAAGTTTTGACACTTTGAGGTAAATTCGGTAAAAACTTTCCATCCGGTTGTTTTGTGATATTTTACCATCCCTGTAGTAGTTAATTCTGTTGTTATTTGTTTTCAGTGAGCTGCATACATTTCTAGATCTGATCGTTGATGCCCTCTTGTCGACTCCTGAGGGGGCTAAACCTGCCCAAATCTACCACACCCAATCAAACCACGCCACCCCTAACCACTGTGTTCACACTAATGGAGGTTCAGAGGGCAACGGTCATGCCAGTAGTGAGGTCAAGGTCATGAACAGAACCAAGTTATGTTCAAACTTTTGTACCAAGAGCAGTTATCCAAATACAGACAACTCTCAAAACGGTGGTACTGGTAAGTACTGGAAAACATTTCCATCTTTATCCTCGTAAGAAAATAAGTCTAATTATGTAAAGGGTCTATAAACAATTTGATATTGTTTTGTCATCATCAGACTAAAACAAACGATTCCAGGGATGCTTCTTTCAGAACTGAGAGAGACCTGCAATAGGGTTTTTAATTCGTCACGAAGGTCTCTGGGACAGTCTAAACATCTTGCTTCAGAATTCATTTGAAGATGCATAAATTGGTAGTGTCAGAAAACTTGAAGTTGTAACAGAAGTTTCTAGAATTGTACAGACATGTAGTAGTGTCTGAAATTTGTCTCAGAATTCTCTAAAATTGTCGAGACATGCATTAAGATTCTGAAATTTGTCTCTAATTTCTGTAGAATTGTAAAGACATACATTAGAATTTGAAGTCTGTCACGTAATTTTCAAGAACATTTAGAGACATGGAGTAGTAGGGTTTTAGGGACATGGAGTTGTAGGGTTTTAGGGACATGGAGTTGTAGGGTTTTAGGGACATGGAGTAGTACACATAACATCATTTTCTCCGTACCATTCTGCTCCATTATTGCCATTCCTGTTTCCCCAGCGTCTGTGATGTTGTCAGCCCCGGAGTCTGTACTAGGAAGAATTCTCTGTACTCAGCAGTTAGACGACATGTCGGACATTGATGGGGTATTCCCTTTCTACCAACAAGTCAAGGATCACCTTAAAGCCCACCCTGAGGACAGGTGAGATATCTTCAGTACAGGTACAACACAGGTATAGTCATACTTACCTGGTGCTTGTTGTATACCACATAACAGGTTATTTACGCAGTCTTAAAGTTTCACGATTTTGACCCAAAATAAGAAAATTAAATTTACACAGATCAAAATTGCAAGGACGAAACATTTTAAAGACCTAAATTTCGCAGTGCTTAGCACAGAGATGGGCCACTGGTCATATAGATTGTCAAATAGTCAAATGGATACGCTTTATTACAGCCTATTGAGCGACAACAAGTAAGTGTATGTTGTTAGACATCAACAAAACTATAAGATATAATATAACCTATTTTCAAACATCATTACTCTAGTCACAACAACTTGTGCCCTATTTCATGACAACCTTACCATTATGAAGTGGCAATATTACAGCAGGAAATAGACTTGGTCAAAATCGGCTAAACTTATAAGTTTCACACAATTCTCATCTTTCGATTTTCATGCCAAGCTGGAGCTGTCACTCGCCATGTGGGAATACTATTCAATAGATATGAGTAAAACTAAATTCAGAAAAGACAAAATCCGGAGAAAAAAAAATATCGTAGGTGTATCGTGATCTCCCAAAAAATATTGTATATCGTACTGTATTCAAAATATTGCGATATATCATCGCAGGATATATCATTGCAACCCTAGTTATACATGTTTTTCACTTGTGACAGGTGTAAGTTTGGAGTGTACGGCCCATTCACCAAGGAGCTGTGGTTGGATCCCTGTATACAGAGTTTTGATACAGCGGACACAGACAGCCTAGAATATGCTGTTTACAAGGTAAGCAGGAAACAAACATACAAAAGGAAACAAATTGAAATAACGTGATTATAACTTGCTTTACTCAAACTTTCCAGGTTCAAGGGAAAAGTCAGGGTCATCAAAATGTTTGTTTTTTATAAGGAACACAATATTAAGAACATACATGTATGCTGCTGTCATATGACATGAATCTCCAGTCCAAAAGAGTTCACAACCCTAAGAAAACTTAAGAATATCTTAGGAATGATAATCTGAACTTCGTCAGTAAATTGATGACATGTTGTATTTGTATGCACAGTTAATGTATTGATAACACTGTTATCCTGAAATTGTGAATTATGTCAATTAAAAACTGGTTTAGGGAGAATCCTTGAAAAGTATGTGAAGTGGCATGTATCCTTAATTAATGTCTCATACAACTGTATTTAGGAGCACCTGTATGTGATAACTTATTGTTTGATTTTGTTGTTTTTGGAAGATGTTCAAGTTATAGCGTGTCCTGAGACCACTGTAGGTATCACAATGTACGATCAAATGAAATCATTCCATAGTGTATGCCAGATAATGATTTGGTTTTTAGCCACTTTCAAATAAAAGTTTCCAAACTTTTATGCATACTTATGGTAGTAACAGTATATTGAACTTAAATGGTTTCATAAAGTATGGAATTAGACACTGTTATAGAGTTTCTCTAATTTTCTTCAGGTTAAGAGGTTCATTGTTTCTAAAACCATGCAAGACTGTTCAATCATGGTTGCCATGCAGAGATGTCCATCGTGTTCACAGTAAGTTTCTTACATAGATGATGGTTCTTTTTCAGTCTTTCAAGTCAGGTTACTGACCAACTGTTCCATGTCTGTTTGTGAGCAATTGTTCCATGTTTGTTAGTGAACAATTGTTCCATGTTTGTTAGTGAACAACTGTTCAATGTCTGTTAGTGAACAATTGTTCCATGTTTGTTAGTGAACAATTGTTCAATGTCTGTTAGTGAACAATTGTTCCATGTTTGTTAGTGAACAACTGTTCCATGTCTGTAAGTGAACTGTTCCATGTCTGTTTGTGAACAACTGTTCAATGTCTGTTAGTGAACAATTGTTCAATGTCTGTTAGTGAACAACTGTTCCATGTCTGTTAGTGAACAACTGTTCCATGTCTGTTAGTGAACAACTGTTCCATGTCTGTTTGTGAACAACTGTTCAATGTCTGTTAGTGAACAACTGTTCCATGTCTGTTAGTAAACAACTGTTCCATGTCTGTTTGTGAACAATTGTTCCATGTCTGTTAGTGAACAATTGTTCCATATCTGGTTACTGAGCTATTGTTCCACTATATACGATCTGAGCTTTTCTTTGTGTGGTTGAAATGTAAATGATATAATCTTTTTTTGTCATTTTCATATTCTGACTATAATTTATTGTTCATTAATCTTGAACATGTTCTGTAAAAGACATTTAAGCATTTTCATAAATGTAAACTTCATGATTTATAGGAGCAAGACTGCTGATGTTCTCCCTTGTCTAACCGATGGCCACGGTAGAAAGTTCCACTACTCCGTCAGCATAATCGATCTAGATCCCAAGCCGTTTGACAAGTTAACCAAATACAACCAGCTGGAAAAAAATATTCTGCAAGCATACACCGAATATCTGTGATAAAAAAAGTACAGCTGGCATTTCGTCACCTGCAGATGTGTTCTTTTGATAACCTGCATTAGTGCACCAAGTTCAAGGCAGTGATGTGAAGGTCGTATTGTGAGGTCAAGGTTACAAAGTGAGGTCTGCCATGGCATTATTTGCTGTTATCTGTTTCACAGTTTATTAATGATATATAAGATTACTGGGTTTAGTGAGCTGTCTGCTCACAGAGTACAAGTAAGCTTACACTACTTAGTGTGGTGAGCTGCCTACACAGTAAGCTATGTGGTGATGCTGGTGAGCTGCCTATTTCACAGTAAGCTATGTGATGATGCTGGTGAGCTGTCTGTTTCATAGTGCACTTGTAGAAAAGTGCAACTTGCTTGCAGTTGTGAGCTGTCTCTATATCTAGTGCTCCAGCAGTATTGGTGCTACTTATTTTCCTTTCACAACTAATACACCCGTATTTCTAGTACACTTTTCTCAGAATGACGTGGCCAGTCACAGTAATATTGCCTGACCTTCATTAATAGTTTTTAATTTACTAAGAAAAGATTTTACATTTCTGTCTTAACACAGGGTAGTGTTTAACTTGTCTAGACAGTTTTGGGTTTACAGTACTAATTCATTTTAAAGGATGTGACGTTCCAGTTTTACAGGGTATTACTTAAATCGTCTTGACAGTACAAGTGTTGAAACTTTAGGGGATGAAACGCTATTAAAACTATTATGCATTCTTAAAACAGCAAAAAATTATCTGTGATGTTGTCTTAAGTTTGTTTCATGTTAGCTCGTGTACAAAGTACACTTTTATGATGTAATTGTCATTTTTGTTAAATACTTTTTTATAAAGAAATTGTTTAAATTATTGCTGTAGAAAAATTCTTGTACATGTATTCTTATTATTACCTACCCTTCGTTATTGTATTGACTGGAATCCCGACAGTTCAGATTGGATGGCATCAAACAATGCCACAGTTGTGTATTTTGCAATCGGAGGCGAATTATTCTAATGATGGTAGCCTTAAAACATCAGGGGAGGATAAGTATGTTAATGTTATCAGGGGAGGTAACTCTGTTATCAGGGGAGGTAACTCCAGATCTGAAGGCACCAAGTTCACATGATGTTTAACTCATTCACCCCTGAAGACACATTTGAACCCTTCCAATTCAAAGGTTGGAATAGTCATTATGAAATTTCAAGGGTGAATGAGTTAAAAAATACTGATAACATATTGGTTAGATACAGGATAATTATTAATAAGAATTGATGCCATTTACTAAGAAATACTATATTCTTACAACCATTAAACAAATGGGCATGACTAACAGGGAACTGGCATTATCTACCCTCCCCTATAAATTATCCTTGATGGGTCCTGGGGGGCTTCAAGGCATTAATGAACTATTTTTTTCTGTACACTTACTATAGGGGAGGGGATCCTGTTTGAGTTTCCAACAGTGTTCTGGCCCCTGTGAATATCTTGGGGGCTTGACACATAATAATTATACAAATATAAAGGTGACAGAAATAGCTCAACAACCATTACACGAATAGTGTCAGGCCCCTGTGCTTATATTGTATGGATTAATATGTTGGAATGTATGATGAATGTAAACAATATTACATGACTTGTCTGTTGTGTTGTCATGTTGATTAATATGTCCTATTTAAACTGTACATAATTTTCAGTTTTATTGTATTCTTTCGGAAAGAATACTGTTTCACCAGTCACTACAGTTTTTATGAAATTTTCTTGCAAATTTCTTGCAACAAATGAAAATAAATTGTAAATAATGAATGTATATTATAAATAGTCTTTTATGCAAAAACTGATAAAGTTATACTGTGTATATATATATATATATATAAATATGTAAATTAATAATCTTTACTTTTTTCAAATAATGTGTGAATTAAGATATGAAAATCTGGTGTCTCGATTCCTATGACCAAGTGTTAAGTAAGTCTAGTACAGCTCAGTGCATATCAACAATTAAAAAGCAAGAATTGAACAAGTATTTAATCCATTGTTTTATAGATTTTGATTGATTCACCCCTGAAATTCAATGATGAACTATTCCAAGCCTTGAACTGGAAGAGTTCAAAGGTGTCCTCAGGGGTGAATGAATGAATTGACTTACAGTTTAGGTTTTGTGTTATGTCACTCTTTATAATCAGTTGATGTTGAAATATAGGAGGAAGGCTGGCAAAACAACATTTAACTATAGGAGGAAGGCTGGCAAAGCAACATTTAACTATAGGAGGAAGGCTGGCAAAGCAAAAGTTTTGACATAACTGAAGTTTTGACATAACTGAAGTTTATTGACATAATACAATGTTAATTGACATAATTCAAACTCTATTGACTTAATTGATGCTTAAAGATGTTGTCAGTATAGTTTTCATTTAATACTTTATTGGTTGGTTGTGTATACGTACGCATCAGCCAAAATAAATAACATAATTATACCGGGTAATTAAGATATTTCTGATGAAATCCATTATTTGTGTACTTCAGTGCATGTTTGTTGTCGAGTGTTTTGTGGTATTTATGCATGCTTATTATATATAAATAATTAATTGTATTAAATCTGTGAATAACGGGCAATTACACAGTATATTTATATTATTGAAAACCGAAGTATTTCTACATCATAATATAGTTGAACAAAAAATATCGAAAGCCCTCAGGAAATTTCTGGAAAGCTCTGCAGATGTTATTTTTATAGAAATTTAGAGAATCCTCCAAATATTTGTTTAATGGTCAAATTGTTTAATGGTCAAATTGAAAAGTAAATTATATTAATTCTGAACTAAACCAGATTAAATGTGTAAACTGCATAATAATATATTTTCATTACAGTTTTATTTCCATGATTTTTATATGAAGGCCAAAACTCCCAAAAAAGCATGACAGCTAATTTTTCTAGTCAAATAACACAAGAGATCTAGACCCGATAATCACAAGCTGACAAATCCAACTATGTTTATGTGTGAAGGTATTTTACACAGGGCCAAATCAAAGCTGTTTACAGTATTAAATCTTCATTTGTGTGGATGAATTATCATAATAACCGATTGGCTTTAATGAATTTTGAGGTCCTTTGGATCTGAGATTACCACCCTGGCATTGTTTAGATTAGTTCAAGATAAAGTTTCATTTTTGTTTTGTTGTGAAAAGATATAAGATAACTCGGCCTGACTAGCTCTAGAATACACATAGAAGGTTATTACGGTAACAGGTACAGTAATAGTTGTCGTTTCTAACTAGGTAACAGGTACAGTAATAGTTGTCGTTTCTAACTAGGTAACAGGTACAGTAATAGTTGTCGTTTCTAACTAGGTAA
>JAUMHH010024326.1:0-10586 GCA_032359455.1 Chlamys rubida | reverse complement strand
TGTGTCGGACGCCATCATTGTTGTTACGAAGAGAAATTCTAGTTTGATTTATCTCCCCTCGCACGTGCTTTTATAGACCCCGGCAGAGCGGGGCCTATAGAAATATAAACCCCGGCAAGATATCCAATCAGAAAGAGTGTTACAAATTAGAAGGGTGACAAAATGGAATTTCTGACGTTGAAGTGGGCGGTCACCGATACCTTCATGGATCAAAATTTACTGTGATCACAGATAACAAGCCACTTCCATACGTGTTGAATAAGATGCAACAGGACACTGGTGGTTGGCTGCCCTCAGCTCGTATGATTTCAACTTGAAATACATGTATGTTCAAGGACGGAACAATGCTGGCGCCGTTGCTCTGCCCCCTATACCGATGGACTCGGATGATACGGAGCATGTAGAGGTGTCAAATAGCTCGATGAAAACTGTATGTGCAGCATTGCAGACCGACAATAGGGTTGAGGTTGTTTCCACAGCCACCGTAGAGGATCCGTTGGACAATGACACCCTGACACTCATGTTACAGCGTGACTTGCGAAGTCCCAGACGCAAGACACTCTTCTTCTTAATATTGTTAAAGCAGTTAGAGAGGGTAGGAAACCATCTCGTAATACCTTGTCTCCTGGACAAGTACAACTCATGAGGAGTTTTGACCAGCTACGACTGGAACATGGTGTACTCTACAGATGTGTGACTAAGGGGGAGGAGAAGGTGCGGCAACTTCATTCAGCGTATATACGGAGGGCTATGAGACTACTTCACACAGAGGTTGGCCACCGAGGTAAAGACCGAACAATGTCTCTGGCTCAGGATCAGATTTCACTGGTCAGGAATGTCAATAGACATAGAGAAAACCGTAGAATGCTGTTCACGGTGAGCGGAAAGTAAATCCGTCGCAGCAGGTTGCCCATCTTTTCAACATCACTACGGTGCAACCACTGCAGCTGGTGGGTATTGATTTTCTGACGTTGGAGACATCGAGTGCCGGAAATGGGAACATACTTGTATTAACAGACCATTTTACTATATACGCCCAGGCATTTCCTACCAAGAATTAAACTGCCAGGACAACAGCAGAAGTATTATTCCAGAATGTCTTTGTGCACTACGGATTCCGAGTTCGGATACGTTCAGACCAAGGTGCAAATTTCGATGGGAAACTCATGCATGAATTATGTGAGATAGCAGAAATTCAGAAGTCACACAATACGCCTTATCATCCGCAAGGGAATGGGATTTCAAAAGGCTGACTGGAAACGACGTGTGGCTCCATTGGTGCATACGTATAACTCCACGCGACACGAGAGTACCAGACAAACTGTTCGGAAGCTACCCAGGTTCCCAGTCGATTTAGCTTTTGGGATCAAGAGAGGAGACGAGAAGCAGAGTTATTCAGCTTATGTCACTGACCTCCGACAAAATCTTCTGAAGTCATATCAGACCGCTGCGAAGGAGGCAAACACATCTGGGGACCGACGAAAGAAGTTGTACGACCGTAAAGTAAAAGGAGTTGCGGTGGGGAAAGGCGATCGGGTGTTTGTGAAGAAGCTGACACATGGGGAAATACACAAGTTGTCTGATAAATGGGAGGATGCATCCAAATTGTGATCGACCAGCACAACCCTACGCTACCAGCTACACGAACAAGGACACTTCATCGAAATCTGATACTCCCGATTGGAGGATTGTTGTGGGATGTATTGAATAAGGAAGATCCGGTGACGAGGTCTAATGAGACTTCCACAATTAAGCAGGACAAAGAAGAGACACACAAATTTAACGACTCGGAGCAGGAAGGGAGTGAGGAAAGGAAGACGAGATAGTTCAACTGGAAATGGTAACCCATCCCACAGAGCCTTATCAGCTGCCCAATCCAGTTCCAGTGACGGAGATACAGAGTCTGAGGAGGATAGATGGTATCCGCGACTAACGAGTGACGACTTAGAGGTTGAGGGTGACGGAACCGTGAGAGACAATGGTGACGGCCATAAATATAATAGTGATATGAAGACTCTCTGATTCAACCTGACCCTGATCCATCCCAGGAAGAGAGAGGGGAGGATGGAGATGCTGCACCGGATATAGTTGCAGGGAACACCGGACAGGAATGGGACGTTCGCGAACATCAGAGATCGACTAGACAGACAACAAAACCGGCATAGCAGATAAGTGGGGACTATGTTTTGACCCAGACAAATGGAACACTGCCTGACTGGATGGAAAAGCACAATACCTCCAAAGATTGGCAGAGGGTGAAACATTGGAGGTGGTGTTCTTATCGCTATCAAGGAGGAATATGTTAGCGACAGAGTCGAAGAGCTCATGCCTCCAAATGATTGCGAAATTATATGGGCAAAATAAGACATTGTAGGAAAGAGATATCTCTACTTCTGCTCGTACTAAAATTCCAAAACATCCAACGTACAAAATGCTGAAATGTACGCAAATTCCATCCATCGCACAACAAAGAATACAAACTCGTCACTGGTAATTGTAGGCGATTTCAACCTCCCCGGATGAGATTGGGGAAATAGGGTACTGAAACCCAAATATCACGCACCAGAAAATTCACTATGGTTTTGGCAATCCTCGGATGAATGTGGCCTGGTTTGGTTTGGTTTGGTTTGGTTTAGTTTGGTTTAGAATTTTTAACGTCCTATCAACAGCTATGGTCATTTAAGGACGGCCTCCTGTGTGCGTGTAGTGTATGCGTGTGTGTTGTGGGAGGCTGCGATATGTTCGTGTGTGTCTCCTTGTGATAGCGCGGAACTGATGCCGACTTTATAGTGCTACCTCACTGAAACACACTGACGTTTGAAATATGATAAAGCAACAACCGTAAAAGAGGGAGAAATCACAAATCAATACATAATATGTCTGTCGATATATTTTTAATGTTAAATAATGCAATATCAATATTTTATGTAAACAGTCAATCTTACCTTACCCAAAAATTAATTGACCGTAACGTTTGTTTACATATACCAACCCAAACAAAATATTAAGGGATTCTTTTGTACTCGAACTCCTACCTGAGTTATTACTTTCAAAAATGCTTCTGCGTTTTGCAAAAAAGCTTTAACGACCCTTCTGTGAAGAATAAATGGTACGTCGCCTTGAGTTCAGTGCCTTAGCGGTAGTTAAATTACAAGAACATCATTCTAACTGTTTAATTACAAATTAAAAACAAACTCATCCGTCATCTGATAACGATATTGTATTTTGTGCGTTGATCGTTAACGACACGAAATAGACGGAACAGCAATCTTAATTACTTGAGCGATTGTTTCAAAGTCATTCAATGTTTTATTTATAACAAACTTTCACGCGTCAAAGCATTATGATAATTATAAATATGGCATCATAACAAAACGACGTCTTTTTTCATTCATTACAAGTTTTTTGAGATTTTTGTTTATTGTGAACAGATAAGTTCATATTAAGACAATGTATAAACATATTTATCACATACCTGTTGAATCCTATTATAGTAATACAAGCAATTTTCAGACCATGAAATACAACGTTCTGTATTGCACATGTGCAATACGGAATGTTGTATTTACCTACTAGCCGGAACTACTTTTTATGGGAATCCCCTTGTCATGGCGAACTGAAAAGTTCCCAGTATTTGCACGAAATATCAAAGTTGATAAAATCTTTGTATCGATCTCTACCAAATACGGAAGGTATGTGATAAAAGCAAGACCACACAATTGTGTTTTTCTAACGAATCAGAAAGCACTCATTTATTGCGCAGACGTATATATTCACTCGTTGCGCTCCGCGCACTCGTGAATGTATTCGTCCGCGCAATAAACTCGTGCTTTCTGAAAACAGCAGAACTGGACTGAGTTTGTCTATTTTGCAAACTGGCTATGCATTTCTCTTTCTCCTATTACATCAGTATAATGTCTGCGAAAGGTCCAGAGAAAATGTTCACTTGCTTTCAATTGAAACATCTTGGGGGGGGGTCATCTTTGACCGGTATCGATATGTAGGATGTTATAATAGATGAAGATACCCAGATTTTTTCAGCAGAAGATCATCATTTTAATGGGAGACAAAAACAAATACCCTGGCATCAAACAAGGCATAATATCAAAAAGTGCCATAAAAGTAATTGAGGAGTACCTTGACGGTAACACATATTGCCGTACATGTATCGCCATTTGTACAGTTTCTGTGCTCTGTTCTTTAATTTTGCACCTTGCATATTGCCACCAATATAGTGACGTCACCAGGCAGAAAACAAATCACTTGTCAAGTTGACATCATTTGTGTTTTACTTACTTGTAAACACTTTTCTGCGGAAAAAATACTTTTTCCTGCACCATCATCAGATGATGGGCAGATCAATTTGCCCTTTCCTTCTGTTCCATCCATCCTTAGAAAATAGTGTCATCGCTATTTCTCAAAAAGTCTGTAACTGATCTTTCTCAAATTTTATGTTTCATTTTGGGACTGATCAACAGCCACCCTAGATTTTGACAGTTCATGTTTGCTATTGCTATTTCTCAAGTATACTTGGCAGATCTTTCCCAAATTTTTAATTTAAGTTCTGCTAATTGTTACACATTAATTATTATTCTTGAAATATGTCAAATAACAACCTCACTTTAAAAGCACTATATCAAACACAGCATGAATTTTTGATAAATATTTACCACAAAAAATTCCCAAGTAACATGGGATTAGTAAATTGGAGGATTATTGAGGGTGTAGTTAGTGATTATGATGTCATAATCTACATATCAATGAATTTGATTTAGTTAGGTAAGATTACATATAAAAGGAAGACCGAAGGGTTTCTTGTCAAACGCTCAGTGACATGTTTCAGAATGTTGTGGTTATTAATTTAACCCTTTCACCCCTATGTAACTTGAGTAGACTCTACCATGCATTGATATGGAGGAGTCCATTATGGTCTACAGTTGTGAAAGGGTTAAGTAATTTCCTTCTTTGTTCAAAATCTTGATCAGAAGGATTTTTTTTCAGGTTTATGGATTCTGGCTCTTTAGTTATTAAAATGTTTTGTAAAAATGGTGGCATGTTTGGAACTTTTAATTCTGTCTGCTTTCAACATTTAGCTAAAACAAAATTGTAAATGTAGCCATAACTTAAATACATTGTAAATGAGTTTTGCAGAAATGAAGGAAAAGTAAGCATTGCATGACATTTCTAGTTATTTCAAGAAATCAAGAATGATTGAAATCATCAGCCTAAGTAATGCTGTTCATGCGGAGATGTTTTAGATTTCTGACATTTTATGCTATCTTAATTTCACATCTACATAATTTCATACACTCTTAATTTCACATGCTAAATTTGGTAACTTACCTTTATCCGTACATATTTGGTAGGACTTTAAAATTTCGCTCTTTGTTTAGATGAAACATGTAAAAATTATGGGAAAATGCTTGCAGGTGCTTTATATAGCTATTACATGTATTAATTATCAAGATTTCACACTTAATGCATACATTTTTCACAAAATATAAGTACTGAACAGTACTTACTGTATGGGGCAAGAAATTCAGTTGTTTTCTTGATAGCATCTTTCTGCGTTAAAGTGAAACATGTATTTCAAGTGTTTGTTTTGCATTTTTACAGTGAGCTTGAATTTAGGACTGTTTCAAGGACCATATATATGTATGCATATACAGTGACTGTGTAGTATTTAATTAAAAGCGAAATATTTAAGCTGTATATATATATATCATTTGCCTATCTCCAATCTGTATCCAAATATTAAAATTTGTTAGATAGCTTTTGTAAAATAAAATATATTAAATTTTTTGTACTTGCATGAAATTTTTTCTCATTTTAGATTTTGTATTTACACTTTTATGAATTTTGACAGGCACATTACAATCTTGTTCAATCTATAAAATAGCAGTTCCCTGTACTGTAGACAGCTAAAACCACTTTGGAAGGTGATATTTGCCTTTATCATCATCAGTATCATGTGATCACACCTCTAAGTTCATTCACGTTACTCCTGTGTGTTTCTGTAGGTGTGGTGGAGAATACAGGTGAGTGCATGACTCTAATGTCACTCTCCAGCTCCGTGATGTCACCCCCAGATGTCAAATAGGACAGTCTCCTCGCATGTAGGCCCAACTCATACTTACCATACTTTCGAACAGCTTATTACAAATCTTAGATTGGAATATTACACCTTTGGCATTAATCCTCTGGCTCCCGGGTTTTAATTTTTAATATAAATTATCATATATTTTCTTAATTTTAATATGGACTTTGTTCTTCTTTTTATTTTAGCTTGAAATTCCCTTCTTTTTCTTTTAAACATAGAAAGTTTTAACTACCAACTGTCGGCTTTCTCTGGTGAAGGTTTAGTAAAACATTGATGTGTCTTTAGCTGTAATTCTGTGGAGTTTCTGACTTGGGCCTGATCTATTTGCCTGGTGGGTGATATGAGGGAGCAGAGATTTTTTTTGTACTAACACTAGTTGTAGTTTTAGTGTGTGGTAAATATAACCTGTGGTAAGCTACAAACACCTGTTGCTCCTGTATCACCTATTCCATGTGTAACTGTCTATCGATGTTAACAAGCTTGAAAAAATTGTAAAACAGATTTGATTTCACTCTTTGTTGCATTTTTTTTATCAAAGAGTTATATTTCCTTCATCATATTATAAATAATGTCTGTGACTGGGTTATTTCTTATCCTTGATTCATATAATTGTATTCTATGATTTCATTTCACATGCATAAACATCTCTTTTATGTTCATATCCCACTTTAACACCACTCTAATCTCTTACTCTTATCTGTCACCTTCAAGTCCCTACATATATCATCATATTAACTTCATATTCCACTTTCTGACATACTATAGTATAATGTTATTCCTATATCATCCCTACATACTAAGTCTTTCAGATCACACTCCTATACTTCATGTAATCATTCATATTCAAATCCACCTTCTAGTTACAAGTTACTTGATATTCCACTTTCCTACAAATCAGTAACTTCATATTCCAGGCCCTAACATCACATGTTTCTCCTAAGCATAAGACATTGCTGGTGAACTTTATATTTTATGTAAAGATGTGCATGCTTCACTAAAATTCTGTCCAAAAGATGCGTATTTAAACAACAAGGATTAATATGGATGTTATAAGTGTGCACCATTATCAATTCATGCATTATTTTTATGAATGATTCCATTGCATGGAAACAGAGCGGAAATATATTGTACACAAACATTTATTACATGTATATATGAATCGGCATGACATTTCCGGAAACTTTGAATCCTATTGTAAATTTATGCTAGAGCATCACAAGGTGTCAAAAAGGATCTTCCCAAGATTGTCATGCAGATCTACAACTTAATCATCTCTCTTTTTTTATTACGCCAGGGTCTTTTATTTCCCGCATATTATAGAGGGCCGGAGTTCTGACGTTCAGACAGATATAAAAAAAAGTCGATAAAACGTCAGAATAATTCGGACTAGCACGACTATTGTCAACTTTTACTACTAAAACTAATTGATGATTTAAATTTTTTATGTTTTGTTGGGTCAGATCTTTATTATTTTTGCAAAGTTATCCATCCTGGTAAGTTACAATAATACTGAATCTCTGTAGCTAAGGAGTAATATGGCGTGGCTAATCTCTCTCAGAAGGCAGTTCACACTATGTTTATGTAAATAAGTTGTATGGGGTAATACATGGAAATGATGGCTTAATTCATTGCAAAGGCTGTCTTAATTGATCTCCATTCTCAGTAGTTGGCTGTAAATGGTCCATGTCTTACAAATGTTTGAAGGTCAAGTTGAGTAATCATCAACCCTAATTAATATTATATGCTTCCAGCATTTTGAAAATGTTTTGAGTAATTAACTAAAACTTATTGGTGTTTCTGTGACAAAAAATCAAAATAACTCCATGAAGAGTAAAATTCTGCACTTATAACACTGATTGGCTGAGTTAGTTGCATAGACATGTTTGTTTCCTTATTTAGACCATTTCTATTATAATATTGCTATTTGTTGTTTTTGTTTTTATATCCTTGGAGTAGAACAATTTTGTGACATAACCATTTTGTCAGTATGAAGTATTTTTGTGACACATGTTTTGTCATCATAACTAGTTTTGTCACTATTAGGTCATAGCTGTCTTGCTAGTATACCTTTTTTTGTATGAGACAATTGCATGTAATGTATATATACTGTAGATATATCTGAATGATGCCCTAGTATGTATGGAACAGCATGCTTCACTCTAGATCTTAAGTCAAGCAAGTTTTTGTTTTTAAATCACAAGAATGCTCTGTCTGATACTGACAAAACGTTTAGAACGATTGACAAACATTTTTTTATGTCATTATTCTATACTGGTGAACAAATCTGTATCAAGTGAGTGATAGACTGATTCAGGAAACTGTGGCTGTAGCTTAGTGACACTTTTGTTAGCCGTTCGCTTCTACCCGCAGCTTACAGGTGTACATTATGTACTATTGATGGTATTAAATACTTAACTTATAGAGACGGGTTATATACATCATGTGACAGGTGTAAAATATTCTACATCAGGCAGTAGATGGAGAGAACAAGGCCATCATCTTTAGTCTCTAGTAGTGTGGAAAGCATGGACACACGATCTGGATTTAAGGTCAGGTTTGTCTAGAGCATGCTTGGCTTTGTAATGTGTAGTGTGGTGGGTTATCTACAATAACACATGTATATTATATTTATGATAACCTATATATATATATACCGTATATATCCTGCAATAAGCCAAAGGGGGACAACGTCTAATCTCTGACTGAAATAGGGGGATGGCCTTATTTCAGGACAATGTAAAAGCTGTTATTGGCATTCCTTTCCTTCAGTAACCCTTCGGTAATATATTTTGGTGGGCTTGTTACCGAGCATGGGCACATTACTGGACACATTACTGGACACGTACGGTATATGATATCTCCTATAATAATTGTTTTCAAAACAGTCCCGGTGTCATATAAGATAAGTATCCCCCATAGGATAAGTATCCGGATACTAAAACCAGCCATAGGATAAGTATCCCCCCCATAGGATTAGTATCCCCCCAAATCATAATAAACTTTTACTGTACATAGGTGTTGAATATATTGATTTTATCTAGTAGGAAGTATTAATGAGCATTATTTTTATAGCTGGAGGCTTACAAGAAAGTTTTGAGGGTATACATTAAAGGAATGGGGTGTGGTGCATGGTGTTAGCTGTTTGAGGGCGATTGTTTAATTTAAGGGTAACAATTAATGATGTAGAATGAGTGTTAAATTAACCTAAATAGCTTATACACATGTTTTAATTGATCAATTCTTACACAAACATTAATGGTTTACTTTATAGAGCTTTAATTTAACTAATTGATATAAAATTAAGATATATATATATTTAAAATATTTAAATTTTAAAATATATATAGTGATCTTTAGTCATAATCATGACATACATGGCTGGGTTACAGTAAACATACATGCAGTTTTGTTGCTTATTAACACTTTTTAACATTTATATATATAGGTGTTTAATGTGTTCATCTTCTTACCTGGTGAGCCTGAACTTCACCTACAATGACAATGGGGAGGGGTGGGGGCAGTCATGAATGGAGGTGTGATATCTACACTCCACAGGCTGGCCATGGACTTGACAGGTGTATGTATAGATAATAAGTGTTGTGACAAGGCTTCTATACAGACTGTATGTGTATTAATTAATTCTTATGAAATAACTATGCCTATCTATGTGAAAACAAAATTAATATTAATTGTCATTATTTCAGTGTTACCTGCACAATGATACATGTATACAATAATAGTCAAATGCAATATGATGCATATTGTACAATGGCATACGTGCACGTGATAACTCATTAATCGTGCAGTACTTCAAAATGACATATCATAAGATACAGCATTTTACACTGAAATACACCAACATTGTAAGGTTCCGATACAGTGAAATTATAACAATAGTATATTACAATGATAATAATACTATGATAAATTTCAATGACGTACGTTGCAGGTAATGATAACAGGATTTAATATATAGTCACATACATTGTATCGCACATATGTCACAAATAAATACAATCTAGTAGAACAGTAAAGAACACTAAAATACACTCCCATAGTGTAATAAATATGATGTTACACCTGACGTTAGTGACAGTGATATTACAATATAGAAAATACTCGTTGAATCATGTTTCGACGTTGTTAATTATGATTTACTGATATGACCTTATCAAATAAAATGATCTTTTTATCAAATATTGAGAGTTAAATTCATTAAAAGGTACCACTGGCGTAGGTCATCTGTCTTCAAGTTAACCCAGTATTAAGTGTACAGAACAATAAGGAATTAATTAATTTAAGTTTATTTTTGAAGCAAAAAACTATTTGAGATCAAGAAACCATACTTAAGTAATTATATACATTACTACATGATCTTATACAGCATTTTCTTTGCACTGATTGTACGCCATGACATATCATGTAATTTGATTGATTAGCTGATGAGCAAAATTGCTCAAGGCCTAATAAAGAACTTGAACTTGAA
>JAUMHH010024315.1:0-10587 GCA_032359455.1 Chlamys rubida | reverse complement strand
CCCCCCCCCCCCCCCCCCCCCCCCCCCCCCCCCCCCCCCCCCCCCCCCCCCCCCCCGGAACGATACATTCTTTTGCAAAATACAGACGGTATTTCTTTTATTTATTACGCTTTTTGCATTGTAAAGAGATTTTACTAGAAAATATATTTGTGTTTTTCACCTATATCTGATATAATATTTTTTCCAACATTTACCATGAAAAATGGAATTCAAATATAGAATTTCACAGCAATATTGTATATGAATAAATGTATTTTTTTTTGTATTTCTTAAAAGAGTTATTTTCTTCATATTCATTATCTACAATGTTTGGCCAATTTGTCGGTATATAAAAGTAAATGGTTTGCAAAGAGTGAATATAATCATAACTGTCTGCATATAGAAGGTTTTTGCCATTTTATTGGACTTTGAACAGAAAGCGGCCCCAATGGGGTGTACTTATAAAATGCATCAAAACTGGAAAAATATGCTGTAAAAGTTCATAAAAATATATATTTTTTTCACTTCCAAGAAAAATATGTATTATGCATGGAATACCTTAAAACTCACGGAAGACTATATTTAGAATGTTATTAAACGCATTGAATATTATTTTGTTAATTGTGAAACTGATATGAACTGCTGTATTTATTTTTTACTACAATGGGTTAATATAATGTTCATCCCCGGAAGGAAAACCTATATGTGTACAATGTACTAGCTACAAGTGTCCATTACAGAGAGTTATTCCTTGATTTTATTAATCAAACATACTACCATGTACGATTAAATGGATGCCTCTCAAAGATGGTTCTACATTATACATATATCCTGTTTCGCAGAAATGTCACTGGAGTAGTTTTATTGCATGATTCTCTGACATACCAATTAAAATATAATTAATTAATGTTGACTTGTAACAAACTTACAGTCCTTTTTTCTCACACCAAACCACAAATCCACATGTATACTACCCCACCCTTCCTTACACAATAGACATATACAGATAAGCCAAACCACAAATCCACATATATACTACCCCACCCTTCCTTACACAATAGACATATACAGATAAGCCAAGCCGACTAGGATTCACATATATACTACCCCAACTTTCCTTACACAATAGACATATACAGATAAGCCAAACCACAAATCCACATGTATACTACCCCACCCTTCCTTACACAATAGACATATACAGATAGGCCAAACCGACTAGGATTCACATATCGGTTTAATACTGTAAATATGGTGGACCAAAATGTACTTGTCAAAAGAGCATTACACTCCCACTGCAGCAGGAAGTAAGTTGTTGAATTGCACACGATATACATTTTTTTCAGTAGGCGTTTATATTCATTATAAATACCAACTGACAGCATAACATTGACATCGCCTTTAAAGTTATAACATTTATCTCACATAAAATATTTTAGCATGTTTGCTTTAATGTTAAAGTAAAAATGTAAAAACTTGTTGGAAAGCTTTCTAGTAGCAATCATTGGCATTATGAATACTGACTCATTAGATGAAAATAAAGTGCATGCTTTGCATTGATCCTGTAATGCAGTTGGCATGCATACTGGATGCTCTATACATTAAGAGAATGGTGTGCAAAGCTAACTTTAACATCCATGTACTACTGTGCGCTGATTAGATAGTATTGATTTCAAAGATACACGTAGCTCTATTTTGATCTTAGTGTATTGGATTCAGAACGTTATTCAATAGATACCCTTTTTTGAATAAGGGAAACACATTTTTACGTTGTGTTTACTTCAGGATTATTAAAATAAGGTGTCCGTTGTTAAGGATCAGACATGTATATATAGCCCCAATCCTATACAGACATCCTACTGGAGTAGTGCAATGGGATTTCCATGTCACAATTGATTTGTAACTCTATAGAATGTTATAAATTTGACTATTTTTTGAGAGATGCGTTCTGTTACCAATTAATCACATACCGAGTGTTTTATCCCTAGATGGTTAAACTGGCAATTTGCTTATTGGGTCTTAGATCACTGGTGACCTATATTGTTTCCTGGATTTGACGACAAACAATAACAGGTGACACAAGGGTACACTAAACACTGTTGTATTGGCGCTGTAGGGTATGTGTTTTTAACTTTCACATAGTAAGAAGAAAACGTCATTTTACCCAACTTCCTATTACAGACGCATAATTATTTAACCTCTTGTGACAACGAAATCGTTCGGTTCAAAATGGGGTCATTTAAAGTCAAATGCAACACCTAAAAAATAAATCGTGCTTCGCAAAATGTGTGAACGACTAATAAAGTCGTTTGCCAAATGCAGAACACTCGTTTAAAGAAATGTGTGGATACCACCATCAATTAATGGATACTACCATAAAAAAATCTTAATCAGTATCACAATATGAAAGAAACCCTAAATGAGTTATCCATAGTTCTACATGATTCATTTATCCTGAAAATCGGGATAAATGAAAGAGAAACGCGAATCAACTGAGACAGTAATACTTATTAATATGGTAGGTCGGTATGATATCTGAATTAAAGACATGTTGTTAATGTGGTAATGTTTGTCAAAGTGTTAGGTGGTGAGTTATCCAATTTTGCCATACTGCAGTAACAGTCATTGAGTTCGGTACGTACAAGTACATTGGTGACAAGTTTTGCGATATTAAAGTAAGTATGAAGATATGCTGGTGATAACAGTGTCTTGGATATCATTGTGTCGGGTCGTATCCATGCTACTATGCCAATGGATCTCCTTTTTATCGGAGTAGTAAATGCAATCCTCAAAATGCCGTATCAAATATTTCAAGCAAAATTGTAATTAACTGAACGGGATAGAGGCGTTGACACATGTGTTATGCATAACGCTTGCCTTCCCCGACATTTTCTGACGTATTAACTCTCGAGTATTCACCGAGAGTTGATGATACTGTACATCTTTTCTGTTGTTCCTGTTTGGGTCTCCTTAGTCTGAATTCTTGTTCCTTTGTGTTGACTTGTTTAGTCTGAGGTGGTGTGTACCAAACAAAATTAAGTCATTAATGAGAAAACAGAGTCATTAAATTTTGATAAAGTACTGTGTACACACCATAATTTATTTTTGTTAGGTACGGACATCGATATTTTCCATTCCATGATAGTCTATGTCCAATTAACGATGTTTATCTTAAAGAGACTATTTCGATGAGAATAATTGTTTCAAACACATACATTAGCCCTAGCTGAATATCTATGTAATCGATTTGCGTTCATACTGCTATGAACATTGCAAACTTGCCCTTCAATCCTTGAGAAAGTGGTGTACATGCTACTGTACCAGGATCAATTGAATTACATAATATGTTCTTGGATTTTATCTAAACTTGCATGTCAGATGTCGTCGATGAAACAGAAGACGCGTTCCTCCCGAAACACCTGGTCCAGTTATCCGTGTACATTTCTAAGGGTTATAAGAAATATAAACTAAACATTATAGACACACGTACAGCTTCATTTACAGATGGTTGGGGAAAACGATTCCGAAGAGACATTTAGCATAACGTCAAAACATACTTTGGCATTTGGTTCTCATCTGCCATCGAAATTAAAATACCCGATGTGTCCCCCACGTGTCCTGATAGATGCTCGTAGTCGTTTGAGTATAGAATTAATGAGAGCATTGTTTTTTCGTATTGGAATGTTGTTCCATTCTACTCATGCCGCAGGCGGTCCATTGCATAACGTAACTGGGCATATTTCGACTTTTTCAGTATCGTTCGGTCTAGCCGATTCCACATTTGTTAATTCTGACCGTTTCTTGTTGAAAAGTGATATTGTTCCGCTGAGGAAACGGCAGAACATTGGTTGTAAAATTTGGTCGCAGTAGCGCATCGCGCACCATTTGCCTTTGACGAATGTTAAAGAGTTTGATCCTCAAGGGTTGTTCTTCCATATGTCATGACCGACCTGCTTTCCTCAACAATGAACGCGGCAGTGAAATGTACCCCAAAACTGACCGCATTTTGCGCTGGTTACTACATGTATCTGACCAATGAAACCTATACCGGCACTCATCTGTGACCAGGCCATGCCTGTGGCGTATCGTTTTGCTCCTAGCTGACGGAGCCAAATCATCTACCTGTATCTTCTTCGTTGTGTTAACGATGTCCACCCTGCCTCGGTGAAATAGGTTTCATATTGTTTGAGTGCTACATAACATATCTTTAGGACATTAATGGTTGCTGCAGTTTCTACATCTATCCAAAAACGATTGCTTTAATGCCGTATAATACACTACTGGCATGGCACCTTGACGTGAGGGTGATCACTGCATGAACGACTGACAATTATTCCAGATGTTTGCAATAGCATAGCTAACACATGATGGTGGATGGATACACTCCAAATACAGGTGTGCCGTCAACATTTGAGAATGTGTGAGTTAGTGCTCTTACCTGTTAAAAGCTCGTTGATTCTACATTGTTTTCTAAAACGTCCGCAAGCAATATCAGGATTAAGTGATTTTACAGATTGAATGTATTTGGCAATGCCTCTTTATCACTCGGTGTGAAACCTTAATATTGGATTTAGTTTACTAAGCGAGGTGCGCCAAGGTGTAACCCTCTTCTGTGCTAATTTTAACAATAGCGTTACGGGTTTGTGTTTTACAGAAGAACTCAAACTTGTCATGAAGTTTTACTCTTCTTTTGGGAATATCATATACACTTTCATATCATACCCTCGTTGTGAAATAAATAAACTTAGTAGTAAATGGATCAGGGATTGTTTTTATCGCCTACATTTTATAGTAATTTGATGTTATGTAGCTGTTTCATCTGTAACTGTATTGGTTACGGTTCCTATAAACGTTAACGACATACTACCCAGGATCAAAGCCTGTATTTTGTACCCTCAAAAGCATTTCCAAGCTCACCACCCCTCTTGGCAATCCACAGGGGAATTTTGGTATGACGAGAAAATACCATACTAAAAGAGAAGGGTGGAGGCTTGAGGGCAAAATGTGCTATATTATTTCCTATCAACACAATACAAATAGATAGATGGCATATATAAATCATACGTTAGGTTGTTTAAATTAATTCGTTTTTCGAGTGAATAGCATAGCTGGTAAAGATTCTGTTGACGAATTAGAATCAGCAGTTAGCATGGTTCTGAATATTGTACTTATTAGCATGGTTCTGAATATTGTACTTATTATTTCCAGATGTTACTTCAGGGGGCTATATTTCGTTTAGTGAGCTACCTATGATCTTGAACTTAGCGAGCTACATGCTTGTTCAGTGGGAATCATGTTACATGTAGTGAAGTGGTAAACATGTTTTTCCAGGAAGTTACATGCTAGTTCAGTGAGCCACATGTTAGTTCATTGGCGTCAGTTTAGTTCGGAGGATAACATTGCGGCGTCCTTCATGCTAATTCACCGGGCTACACATAAATGGAGAACGCCCATGTTCTAGTTCAGCAGAGTGTATGTGAATCAAGAAAGTTCATATTAATCCAGTGTGCTTTTACATGAAACGAAAAGAGACTAAGTGATTGTTATTGAATGTAGATAGCGTTCTGATGATAGCTGTATCCTGGTTGATAAAGTAAATCCTTTTATGAACGATTATCATCTAAGGTTTCAAAGCGAGTTTAACAAAAGTAATGATCTATCATTACTACTGTGTATTTGGGTCAGAATTAACTACCGTATATCTCCCATTCTGGCATCATAATCTTGATTCTCTGGAAATTAGATGTTGGCGGTCTTCAGAGTCGCTACATGTACACTTGCTCCAATCCGTGACCTATTTATCTCCTGTCTCCTCGGCTATATCTATCACAAGATGTGGAAGAGTACACTTTACAACCGTACGTACTGTTGTGATGTCAATACGGCTGTCTGTCCTTCCATTAGTGCAATAAGCCCCATCAATGTCATTGTTCATTTTGTGCATTAACTATGCATATTTAAAAATGTACCTTTTACGTTTACACGTGCATTACTATTAGGGATAGATTTTTTACTCGTGAGTAAAATTTATGGAATATAGTTATGTAATAAGTATGAATGCATAACATTTATTACTTTAAAGAGGCATTTCGCATTTGCTGCACTTTGCGTAGTAATCCATACATGAGTAACGTATTACTACACTTCAAAGTCTTCAGGTTTGTTAATCTCACTCTTTGTTTGGTTATCAGTAAACTACCTATTGTCAGGATGTACTTGTTAATAGTGTGATAGATGCGGTACGTTACTATTCATGTGGAGTAACGTTCTATGTAAAACAGTCTTGAAAGAGGCCACGTGCACTCCCTGATCTCACTGCTGTGAGAGCTCAGTCACAACATGGGTAAATATTTAGCACGTGCATGAGTGTGTTCGGCATTATTTCAACAACATGATGATAATCATCGATCGTGTTTATTTTTATTTTTGCTACCGGAATGTTTCTAAAGTTATGATATTAAACAGTTGGTTCATATTTGATATTATCTTAATGACATTTAAGTTACCAAAATAGTTGGTTTAATCTTGCGATCAAATATGCTGGCGAATCTTTATGTTTTATAAAACCAGATGTTAGACAATTGTTTGGTGATATTTAACTATAAAATATAATGACCATTAGAACGGCGATTAAGTAGCTCTAGGCTGGATATATCCCGACAATTTACCTATAAATAATTACTTAAATTAGATAAACATCATAGATACCACCATATCTATAATATTAACAGACAACGGCCAGGCAAAAAAACATATTACTTCTTAATGCTCTTTTCATGTCGCTTATGAAATCTTGTCATTTTAAATTTTACCAACCTAGATGTCGACCGTCCAACTGCCAAAATATATTTCCTTGAAAATATCCCGTTCTGCCGTTAGATTATTAAAAAACATTTCCCTGTATGTACACGATATTTTAATCTCCAAATACAAATACATTCTGTTAACGTTACAATTAACGCCCTTGTGATGTAATGATAACAGCAATCTGTGTATGCATGGACACATTTGCAAATGGATTCAACATGGAACATAGAAAAGTCTCATTAGCAGCTACAGGGCCTCTCTATGTAAACTCCTTTGCTGACGTCATGGTATCAATAATAAAGGGGAGGTAATAGATCGGATCACCACATTAGCCAATGATACATTAGATTTCAGTTCCATTGTATGTCATTTATTACCATCGTAGGCACGCTATTCCCCCCTGTTACAAAGAATATAACACAATCTCCAAACAAGAAACATGTTCTTCCAAAATCCATAATGACTATTTTTAGACACCTAATATGTGCATCACAATGATCAATACTTCTGCACACTGTATCAACATATATTATACTTGTCTATACGACAGTGCATAACTGCTTGTAAACATAACATCAAATGAGAATATTAAGTAAGCATCCCCATTCCTGTTTCTTTCCTATGCTTATTGATCGTGTTCCCCCACCATTCGTTGACACTGAGATTATATTGCCTATACTCGGTACAGACTGCACTGCAACGTCACTGTGTATGATCAGAGTCGCCGAAGCGAAAAGTTGCCTTGAGCTATAAGCTAGCTGTAAAAACTCTTATACGGATGTTGATGGCATGAAGTTTGGTATTATTATACAGCATCTCCATAGCATAAACCTTCTGCTACTGGTCTGTACAGAGGAACAGGAGTCGTTCTTACTGGAGCCAGCAGTGTTGTATTTATGACTGAAACGCCAGAGATGCTGTTTTCTACGGATTTGACTTGATAATTAGATGTGATTTGATGTGTTGATTTTGAAATGTTCAAGTGGCTAATCTTTTTTTTTCTATGACAGGCAATGCTGGGTTTCTTTTACAAATATTTCTGACTATTTGTGAGTGTGTTTGAAATGGCGTGTTAATCTGCACACTGGTAGTGTGTAGGGGGAATTCACCTGTCACGCCGGTGTGTATGAGCTCCCCTGATGCCCTTCAAATCAGAAAGGGCTTTTTCGGTGGAAGAAAATCTCCCAAGAGTAGAAAAGCGTTAACTTTATATCTCAACGATGAGGTATTGTGCCAGAAGACACCTTGTGCTACATGTGAAACATACTGAAGTGAAAGGATAAAGAATGTTTAAATGGGAATCAAAATGCCTCAGTAGCAGATATCCACATAGGCGAAGTACGGTGAGAGAAACGATGTATTGAGCTACACATTTCTGACATGAATTCTACCTCCATTAAACATTTGGCTAGTACCGGTCATACGATAAGTAGTCTGTAGGTCAGGATCTGTGCTTAGATAAGGCCAGACTAGCCTCTGGACCTAGGGACTCCTATCGACGCAGTCATACGGAGGATCCTAGGAATATGCCAGAATGTTTTATACTGTATTCCCTATATTTACGTATTAATCCCTCTTCACAGTAGAGTTGACTTGCCTACCTTTATAATGTTTTCCAATTCATCAGCTGATGTAAGTCAACATGGATCGGTATTGGAGTGGCGAAGCATCCCCACCTATTTGCATGCTTACTGTTCGTGGAACTACACATAGTTACTGGACTATATAGGAATGTAGCGGAACACCAACTCTAACTTTACAGGTAAGTCGTTTGGTGGAATGCCTCTGCTATTTTTAAATCATGTTCAACAGTTAGTTATCTTTATAACGGTTTAGAGAATACCGAACATATTTTCTGAATTCCCATGTTTACTATAAATATGAAGATATAGTAATGATGTTGGAATTGTATTTTGTTCATTTCATATATATTGAATATATCAACTGATAACCCCGATATCTACATGTATTGTATATTCCTTTATGATGTGATATTGTTTGAAATTGCAAACACAATCTACTTGAATAATGCTACATTGCTAAGTGTACTTCCGGGTAATGCTAAGCGTGTTTGACTTGATTCCATATTGTAATGGATATTACAAGTTGAAAGCAAATAGACAACTGACATACAACAGAGAAGGGAATGGCATTCTTTTGAGACACGTGTTATCTATAGTGATAAATGTTTTACCGAATGGCTTTCTCACGTTTTGGCTTGATAACGATATCAAGTCAGTATTCCTACCTCGGCGTCTGCTGTTAGCACATAAGCTAATTTCACTTTTACAATTTTCTTATAATGTATTTTAAACAAACGCTTTCTTTATCCTATATGTATACACCTGTTCTTTTTTTAATATCAAGGAATTGTGTGTGGATTATTTAGTTTTGAATGATTTCAAAAACCATACGATAGTACCAAGGTCAAACATAACCGTCAAGGTTAAAGAGTGCCATGTGCTAAGCTTGTGTAATATCCGCCATTTTGAGACTTTTGGACGGTTGTGCCGACTACATATGTCTCCTTGTATCGGGTCGTGGAACTTGCATGATACTGCAGAGCATCTATAATGCAGGCGAGTGGGGGCAACCGTTTCGTCAACTGGACAGCGAATACACATAGCATAACACTAGATAGCTGGCAGAGTAATCGGCCGGAATAACACAATCATAAACTGTATCACTACATAACCACACAATCAGCCCCAATCATCCTGCGATGTCAGTCAAAAAGACACATCCTGTTATTCTTAATATTATGATTATTTCCAAGAGTATTCAAGTTTTATTTATTTTTGTAACAAAACTGAATGATATGCGTGAATTAACTTAATAAGTCTGTTTGGTACAAAACTCTTGTTTGTTTTAATCCAGACATGAAGATGGTAATTCGTGACATAAATCTGTTATTTGTGTAAGCAGTCTGCGTGATCGGTTCATATAAGTATTAAAACACATACTTATATCTGCATTATTAGTTGATAGTATGTGTAAAAATAACTATACACTTGCCTGCTACAGGCCGGTACCACTAATTTAAGTGATTGTGTTATTATTGATCCTCACACCGTTCACATACCGCTACACACACAAAGTCATAAATAAACTTAATGTGAACAGGTGCGTTGCTATTTTCCCGAAGTGGAAGGTGACAACAAAAATTAAAAGGATATTTGAGGATTTAAACACCTCTTAATACACAGCATGAAGGACAATAATAAGACATAACATGAACTATGATGGACTATCTTAAGGTAAGTCCGAAAGCTGCCCCGTCTTTTTTTGTCTTTTTGTTTTTTTTAGTAGCAATATATAATTGTGTAATAGGTAACTTGTTCAAGCTTAATATAATTAAGATTCACGTTTTGTTAAAAATGGTTTGGAGACATTTCATATATTGGTATCTTGATATCATGACAACTGATACGTAACATCATTTTAGTTAGCGGTGTATCATGCCATTCCTATTTTACAATGTTGGGGCAGTAGTGTACCAGTGGCCTCTCTGTGTTCCCTGGGCAGTAGTGTACCAGTGGCTTCTCTGTGTTCCCTGGGCAGTAGTGTACCAGTGGCTTCTCTGTGTTCCCTGGGCAGTAGTGTACCAGTGGCCTCTCTGTGTTCCCTGGGCAGTAGTGTACCAGTGGCCTCCCTGTGTTACCTGGGCAGTAGTGTACCAGTGGCCTCTCTGTGTTCCCTGGGCAGTAGTGTACCAGTGGCCTCTCTGTGTTACCTGGGCAGTAGTGTACCAGTGGCCTCTCTGTGTTCCCTGGGCAGTAGTGTACCAGTGGCCTCTCTGTG
>JAUMHH010024304.1:0-10588 GCA_032359455.1 Chlamys rubida | reverse complement strand
TAGAAGTAGAAAGAAAGATAAAGATCCCAAATATTGCAATGGGTGCAGCAGATTTATTTTGGTCGCTTTTGTGTCCCTAAATAGATGACACCAAAGCAAATCCCCAATTCTGCAGGGGGTCCCACATTAGTCGCCTCCTACGATATGCAGTGGGTAACAGCAGGTGTATTCTTTTCACGATCCCCCACCTGCAAGGTCACAGGGGTCAAATATGTTAAAATCTTTTAACAACTTCCTCTGAATGATCAGGAAGACCAGGGTGATTAATTTGGCCAATAGCATGCTTGGATGGAGAGCTACCAGTTGTAATCAAATGAATGACCTTCACCCCTATTCAAGGTCACAGGGTTTAAATATATCAAAAACTTTAATGACTTCTCCTAAATAATGAAATGGCTAGGATGATGATATTAAGCCAGTAGCATATGCTGGGATGAAAGATTTTTGTTTTCTCAAAAGAATGACCAAGGTCACAGTTGTCTAATATCTTTAAAACATAACATAACTTCTTCTGAATAACCGAATTGCAAAGGGTGGTGATATGTGACCAGTAGCTCAGATCAAGAGCTATCAAGTTTGTTCATGTGAATGACCTTGACACACTTTAAAGGTAACATCTCGTCAATTGTATATAAAATTTTATAAGTCATCTTCTTAATAATCGAAAGGTCTTTGGTGGTAATACTTGGCAAGTTGCATTTTGGGACGAAAGGCTATAAAATTTGTTCATTTTAATGTCCTGTCAAAGGGGTCAAATGTATTTGAATCTGTTTAACAGGTTATTTAGAAAAAATTTGAGTCAAGACACCGATATTTTGCCTTTATTTTAGTTCACTTTTAAGATTACAGGTGTGAGATTTATACCAGGTGAGCGATGCACACCCACTGGGACTCTTGTTTTATTTATTTTTTACAACAATACTTATCATGAAACAACATGATACTGTTTACAGTTGGTTTTTTTACTATAGAAATGGTATTTCTTACAGTATGACAAATCTGTGAGTTCAACAGGACAACATACATTTCTTGTAAGCTATACATTCAGCATTGTGTGAACTATAATTGCTTCACACAAATCTAATACTGAGCTAATTAAGTCAACGTTACTTACACATAAGTAAACAAACAATTAATCTTTCTTTGGAGTTAAAACTGTTTTCATAGATACCTACATATTTGTGGAGACACTATATAATAAGGTTTATCTTGTTAAAGTTTCAGGAGACGAAAATGAAAAATGTCTGAAACGACAACATACCCAGGATAAGAAGATATCCATACAATTTTATTATCAGCAGTCATCAGATACTGGAAAAACGGAGACTTATTTTTACTTCACACCAGACATTCAATATTACAACCCTGAAATTGATGTTGCTGTCCTGAAACTTTTACAAGATTCAACTAACCTACCAGAATGCTTTGAGCACTTCAGTCCTGTCCAACGTGGGATGAAAGCACACATGATTGGTCATCCTCAAGGAGGTACATTAGATGTAGACCCAAACATTGAACGCTTTGAACTTTCTGATGAGTTGTACAGGAATGCAGTAGACTGGAGTACTGCAAACTACCATGAAAATTGGTACAATGGGATTCAGGACAAAAGAAAGATTCTGTTTCACTGTAGATTTGCACATGGTGCATCAGGATGTCCCGGTTTATATACTGATCCAACCAAGGACAACGCTGAAGTAGTTTGGATGTTGCTTGAGGGATATCCAGGGAATTATTATAAAAACCAGACTTCTGCTGAACAGAAAAATGTTCCAAACGATTACCTTATTGAGCAGGGGATAACAATGGAGGCAATTTGGAAGGACATGTCAGACAAAAACCTAGAATTATGTCGAGAAATATTTGGTCGCCGTAATGAACGCTTTATTCCAATCTGCGGTAGTAATGAGTCATAACAAGTTGGGATGGAGATTTTAGAGGTTTATTAGATGGTGATAGTCGACCGGTTTCTCCAGTTTGGTGACATCAGGACAGCAAATACCAGATTTCTAGCCCCTAAGGTACTTTTTTTTCTTGACTAAACAATTAATATGAATTGTAACTGATGTATACAGTTATGTAACAAGAGAAACATTACAGAGAAATAATTGGTGCTTATTAATACATGTTTGTGATGAGTATTCAAACAGATTCATACTAAATTACAGGTGATGTTTAGCTCACCTGGCATGAAGTGCCTGTTAGCTTATCTTATGAGACAGCTTCCGACCATCAACTTTTTCTTTGAAAGACCCAGAGTCCTTATATTTGGCCAGTAGGTAACTTGAATGGAACGGTATAACATTCCCCATAAAGGTGGCCTTGACCAACTTTCAAGTTCATGGATTAAATTCATGGAATTCTTCAAACATCTTTATCTAAAAAAAACACTACCAGTGCAAGGTCTAGAATCATGATACTGTACTAGGCAGTGCACATGTTTTATTACTATTTTTTTCCAAAGAAATGAATTATAGGATGGAGATCTCAACTGTTTCCAAGTTATGGCTTAGGAGGATGTTCTCATTGTCTACATAATGTTACCCTGATGTATCATGGCTCCAGACCTTATAATTCTTAATAATATTGTTGGATGTTTTTGACATATTTAAACTCTATGGACTAGAAATGAGGTAAAGATTATTGATATTTGAAACCTTTATAGCACTCTATCCCAGGTACCCACCGATTAAATATCAGTACCCTGGACCAATGAATTTTTTCAATCTTATTTATCCAATTTATAGCATTAGTTAAAAATGTTAATAAGATAAACTCAATGTTAACGGTTAAAGAGACATAAGGCTAACTCCTGCTCTTCAAAAGCTGTTAATTGTTATCCATCAGAGTAAGTAGTTAGATGTGCTGAAATGCAGTTCCCTCATAAGCTACACCAGTGATTAAAAACCGAATACTGCTAAACTCATTTCAAACCATGACTTTTTGTGTACATGTACTTAGCTGTATCAAGAAAAAAATTAGCAAATACTACCTAGTTAAGCAAGGGGTCGGTCAAGGGAGGACTTCATACACCTGGCTATTCATTGTGATGATGGACAGCCTTGCATGTGCTCTGGATGAAGCTGAACACATTTCAGATTCAAAAACTCCATATAGCCCTTGCATTGTAGCTGATGACATGTTTTTACTAGCTGAAAGCATTATGAATCTACAAACACATCTAGATGTCAAATATGTGTATGCTTAGCTAAATTAAAAATCTGCTTAATCTGCTTTGCTAATGGAAGAGACGAATCCTTAATAACCATCACCTGTGCTATTGCTTAATTGGAGGTGCGATCATCAAATTGACGGATACAAAAGTCAAAAGTTTATGCTTGAATTACTTTCTGTTCAAATCTTAAGATTGATCTTGGCATAGACAGTGCATGCCGGAAAAGGTAGAAAGAACCTTTATAGTTTAATGCCATAAGTGTTGTATACATACAGGTGGATTGACTCTTTTTGAAAATGTTATGCTCATTAAAACAATTATCATCCTTGGTGTTAACGTCATATACAGATGTGAACTTTGTGCAAACACAAGTAAAAGTCCATTGATAAGTGCAATGTAACCTCGTAATATGCTGCACAAAGATGCCAAAGGTTTGAGAGAACTTTGGTGTCGGCAATAACTAACGTAGCTGTACAGTAATATAGCTGGATGAATTACAGTATGAAGTAGAGAGTAGAAAATTGTATTTAGGGAACAAACTGTGTACATTCATATTCACCTCACAAACGATTCTACAACTGTTTATCGTGGACATTCTCCATACAATGGTCAATTAACATAATATATGAAGCAATTTTTTTCTGAAGTTTGCTCATAAGATAGCTCTCATGTGCATAATGAAGGGAAATCCAGTGGAAATTGTTTATCAAGAAAGTCAAAGCAGCTATAAATTTGATACATGGTGGAAAGTATGTAACGATCGCCCAAAAGTGGTCATTATATAGGGCAGTGGTCATTATATAGGGCAGTGGTCATTATATAGGGCAGTGCATCAATTTATTGGATCCATATTCCCTTGTGGTATTTAACACTGAAATTTCCTAAAAGCACATAGAAAATGTCTGAATTTATTGAGCTTTCCCTACATGATTGAACTGCAAAAGATGATTTGTAAAATGTGCAACAAGTACTTTAATTACCATACAATGCCCCACATTATACAATAGTAGAACTAGTGAGTTTAAGAAGTGTAGAAAGATCTGTACAGTTCAGTATGCTAGGGGAAGACAAAAAGTGAAAATCAATTCTTGGTGAAAGCAACGAATTAATTATGGATTATGAAGAATAGGAAATTTTGTTGAGATGACCACAGAAATAACCATACTTCTCGAAACTTGTGTTGAAATATATTTAATTGGAAACAGTATTTTTTTCTACATAATGTTAAGTTGAATTCCTGTAAACTGTTGAAATTATTGTTTAAAATGACTAGACTACCGGTACATAAAATCTTCCATGATGAAATGTCTGTTTATACAAATGTATCATACCCAAGAATCATGGTTCTAACTGTGTTTAGAAAATGTTACTTGAATATTTTAACATACAGTACTTGAGAGTATGTCGAAGTCATTGATACAAGCATAGGGGAAATTTATAGCAATTAATCCACGGTACCCATTGTGTAAAGTATCAGGATCCTGGGCTTCATGGAAATAGGCAGTTCTTCCAAGATTTTTACCTATTATAGCCTATGCTTACATCTGACCCTGGCCAGCTCCCAGGTTGATCTTTGACCTTATTTTTTGTAACACAATATATTAGTAAACAGGTTTTCACTACTGGTCTACAGATGGCTCAGACTAGACCTTATTTTTTTTTAACTATTTTTTTTTTAGAAAAAGTGCCATGAATTTTTTAACAGATTTGAACTTTGTGACCTTGAAAATAGGTCAAGGTCATTTTATACAACATTGAATTTCCATGACCAATGAATGCTTCATACCAAATTTGAAATGTGAACTATAAATGTTAACATATATATGGTTGTGATGATTTACATGTATTAATTGTATATTCTTTTGTCAGGGCCCCAAGCTTAGCCTTGTAGCCCTATGGTCTAGTAACATTTAAACGATTAGTGTAAATCTATTATTTTTGGATGTTTAATCTTTTGTAACCTATGTCCTATGTTTTGGAAGAAAATAGTTGAATTTCAATTTGAGAGGATTATAAATCAGTGATACTAATTATAATGATAGTAATTATCTATGATGTAATTAATAGTTGCAGGTGATCGAATCCACGAAGGAGTAATTCCTCATTAAATTGATCCCCCATGAAAATAAAGTGATTTACGGCAATGTTACTGAAAACAAATTATTGAAAATCTGTGTCACCATGCAAAAATAATTAAGGATATATGAACATAAGCAATACTTTTTTTTTATTATGGAGATCTTGATATAACAAATTAAATCATCAAATAAAAATGGACATATATATGTATATCATATAACAGTTTGTATTTTCCATTTTTTCAATACAATAACCAAAATCACAAAGACAGCTCTCATGTCAGTCATTACCTAAAATTCAATATCTGCTGTGATATCTGCCATCTTTAGAAACCAGCTTCATTAATCGAAGAAATAAGGGGACAACCATTTGATTCTATGGGGAGGGTGACTTGCAGAACTTAGAAATATATTTTCTGGCATGCCGCATGATGATTGCCCATTATTATCTGGCATTCATACAGATGAAAATGAATACTTTGTCATCAAGTTGTGAGATCGGGCAACAAGTTATATCATACACTGCCTTGACAATAAATTTAAACATTCAGCTTGATATTGAAAATAATGCTGGCTTTTCCAGTCCCAACCCCCGCCCCTGGCATTTTCAACACAACAAACCCCCTTCCCTCAGAATCAAATGGTTGTCCCCTACAGCATGAAGAAAATATTTCCTGCAAAACTATGTCAAGTTGTATAAGCATGTCCATTATGTAAGCGATTTGATAACAACAAAATGAGTATTAATTACAGGGAATAAATAAAACAAGGAGAATGAAAACATATGATTGATTTGTTCATATATCATCAAACATACAAATGTACAAGAGACGGTTCGGTGAACATCAGGGACTTTAAAATACAATGAACATGTTTCTTGCTTAATCCAACAATATGTAAAACAAACGATTGAAGGGTATATAGTATACATACAACGAAAACATTGGAATGTATATATACATACAACGAAAACATTGGAATGTATATATACACACAACGAAAACATTGAAATGTATATACATACAACGAAAACATTGGAATGTATATATACACACAACGAAAACATTGGAATGTATATACATACAACGAAAACATTGAAATGTATATACATACAATGAAAAAATGGCAAACACTAAATCTACAACAAAATTAAGAAATAATAAATGCAATTTATATGAAATATATATCGTAATATCAACCGCATATATTCCAAACATTTATTAGTGTTACTCTTTTCATGTAAAAATTCAGATACCCTGTTACAGGATTGTGAAAAGATTCATGTAACACAACCAATAAGTGTTTATAAGTGACATTTTGATGACTAGTACAGTATGTACTCTGTCACCTTCATTGGACAAATGACCAGTGAAGTGTATGTACACGAAGGTGGAAAATATTTTCGAGTTGTCCACAAATCGATGTTAATTCAGCTACGCTGTAAACGTATGTACAATTAGTTGCTATATATGTATGGACCTCCTTTGCACCAAAAGTTAGGCGTCGTACGCACATCACTCAACAGAATGTGATACATTGTCACAGACCAACAGGACAAAATACAACAGAATGTGATACATTGTCACAGACCAACAGGACAAAATACAACAGAATGTGATACAATTGTCACAGACCAACAGGACAAAATACAAGAGCAGTCACAATGCTAGGGCAATGAAAATCTGTATATGCGGAATTTTTTCACAATCCATACTTACCAACATGAAGAAAATGTTCAGAAAAACCCTGTTTCAGGGTGTATTACGTTAAATATACCTGATGAGTCGCCCACATCCTGTGGGTCAGAACAGGGAACTAAAATCATAATCTGTAGATATTTTCTCAACAGGTGATTTTAATCACACACATATTAGTACCGTAGTTGATCATGATCTGCATGACCCAGCAATATCACACCCAAGGACGCATCTTGGACTGATGAGCACAATTAAGTGAGAAGATATATTTGATCCACTGTAAGTAACTACATGTCTCATCATTTTCTACCAAAGCATGACCAGCTGGCAGCAGGTCAAGAACTTGACTAACATAAACTTCCACTTTCCCAAATCAATTACAGTCAGCTTATTCACACTGGACATTTTTTATTGTCTAGATTAAATATATGATTACATGTTGTAAGCAGTTTTCAGAACGTTGTTTCATCTCTAAGGAAAATGTAATATTATCAAGTATTGCAAACACTCAATAGTACCCCACCTCCATACAATTGTCTGTATCAAAAATTAATAGCAGGCCATATAGAAAAGCATGAGGACAAATTTCAGTACATGGAAATCTGCCAGGACAAGATGTACTCGCATGCATGTACAAAATATGGAGGTATGCTCAAGACAATGAGACATATACTGTGAACAATATAACTTTGTATACAGTTGGGCACCAGACCCTATTTTAGTTTACAGTACTCTGCCATCACAATAGGCATACCAAATTTAGCAGTATTGTTAAAGGAAAGGGTATGAAATACGCCCAAACAATGTGATGCACAATAAACCAATGGCCATAACTCTGTTAAGATAGTTGGACACCAGACCCATTGTGATCATTGGCGTCAACCTTTGAAGCCTCCAATGAGGGAGATCTCCCACATTCCAAAGAGGGAAAAAGTGTGTGAAAAGCGACTGAAAATATCATATCATTCCCTTTTTATGTACGAAAATAAATCCAAAAAGCATTCATTTGTTTCAAACACACCTGTTATGATCATTACACACATCCTGCAGTAACCAGGAGATAATTTGACCACAGGATGTAGATTGGTATTTTTTGGTCAAAATGAGGGAGTCACCCTCCTAATGAGGGAGGTTTGACAGCTATGTGTAATTACCATAATGTCTTCCCTTACAAAGTTTGGTGATTGTAGAGGAAAGAGTATATGAGAAATTTCTAAACATTTTCTTCAGGTTGTTAAGTATGGATTATGAAAAGTTCTTTTTTACACAACCAATTAAATTTTCTATATGACGTTTCGATGACTAGTACGATATGTACACTGTCACCTTCATCAGACAAATAACTAGTGAAGTGTATGCACACAAAGGTGTAAAATGTGTACACGAGTTGTGATACATTGTCACAGACCAACAGGACAAAATACAAGAGCAGTCACAATGCTAGGGCAATGAAAATCTGTATATGCAGATTTTTTTCACAATCCATACTTACCAACATGAAGAAAATGTTCAGAAAAACCCTGTTTCAGGGCGTATTACGTTAAATATACCTGCTGAGTCGCCCACATCCTGTGAACTAGTGAAGTGTATGCACACAAAGGTGTAAAATGTGTCCACGAGTTGTCCACAAAAGTAGTTGTGGTATATGAGATATATGTCCCAGACAAAGTGACACACCAGTTGATGGAGGGCAAACCTATAATTCCCTATGGTAGTACAGGTGGGGCATTCGTAACAAGTTGTAATAACAAGCACATGTCTACCACACAATTAATGTAAAAGCAAGCAGCAGCATCACGGATGTAAACTCACAGTGAGGCATATATATGATATTCTTGCCTTCGGTATTCTAGAAATTTGGATTTTCAAAATGCTTTTATTTAGAAAATTATTACTTGAATGTTAGCTTGTTGAAAAATTTTCTACTTTTTTTTTAAACTAACTTGATAGATCCACTATATAGTTTAGTGTTTAGGTCGTGCACCTGTAATACAATAGACATAGACACACTATTCACACAATTGTTAAACTGTATGTCTAGATCATGATATGATCAATCTTAAATGTTCTCCAATGTGACCTTGTTATTTACCTGAATATACATGATGTTTAATTTCAATAATCATTTAAACAAGTTCTACAAATATTAACAGAACATAGTGTACAAGACATACTGTAAATATTTAGGTGTATTGCCATGCTAACAGTGAAAGAAGGTAAAAGTATGGAATGTTTAAACTGTTGTAGAGGTATAATCAATCTTACATCACACACATACAAACACAATATAAGCACCGGTATATGGCTATACCTGCTGACGTAGGCTTATGCATATTCATATGTCATATAAAAAAAAATCTGTAATTGAATGGTAAAATAGGGACTCATATGAGAGCATGTTTAGGTACCTGCTACAGTGTCTTTTACAATAGATCATGCACTTGGGTCTTGAAGAACGTAATTTTGAAACTTTCATTAATACTTTCTTGGCAGTCCTGTACAGCGGAAGTCTTCTTTAAAAAAGAATACTGTAAAAAATGTAGAGGAAATACTGATTCTTCAAAATTTATGACAATGTATAAGTGATCATCTTTGTCCTCAGACAGATGACAGTTGATCAATAGTTTACAGACTTTATCAAAACCTACTTGTGATTAATTCACTATACAGACATTTACAATTCCGACACAGATTTTAAGATGGAACAGACCATACCGGTGTTTCAATGAGGTGACTATACTGATTGACTTCAAAGAATATAAAATCGTGTCTGGGTTGACTATTTGTTCCCAGCATCTTATGATCACATCAAGTCTTCATCATTTTACAAATGCTTGATGAATAAATATATAAAAACAATTACTACAAATCATTAATCTCAGATCAATATCTCATCAGACTAGTTGCTTAAAACAATGACCAACTTCAAGTCAGTCTTCAACAAAACAGTGTGTGTGTTTTATCCCAAGATTTCATTTTATCTACGTGAGCCAGTGTTTGATACAACAGTCAAATACTTTCTGATCTCGGTACCACATCACATGTTCTATCCCTGGTATAGTGTAGGTATGGATTGCCTTTCTTCTGTCCAATGTCTTCAATCCAAAGGAGTCCTTCAAATAAAACTGCAACAAAGATGATTTACTAATCCTTAATTTCATTTCTATAAGGTTGCAAGCAATGAAACTTTCAAAATGAAACAGAATTAACTATTTTGCCAATAAGCCTTTCTAGGTTACCAATTGAAATATGAGCATATGTACAATGGACATGACGTCACATTAAAAGTGCAAAACGACACCACGGTCACCTGGTTTGACTAACACTGTCAGGTACCTCAAACTCACATTCAGTACAATGTGGTATATTATAGTAAATTTAATGGAATTATGAAGACTGAATCTTGTAGCGAGATGATCACTAGAATTAAACACAAACTTCTTTACAGTTGATTTAATTTATCTCCAAGACCAATTGACCTGTGAACAAAATCATCACAAGATTCAATCCTGATTATTTGTAAAGACCCCCAGAGGATCTACCAAGGGTTACTAGTAATGACCCAGAGGATCTACCAAGGGTTACTAGTAATGACCCAGAGGATCTACCAAGGGTTACTAGTAATGACCCAGAGGATC
>JAUMHH010024293.1:0-10589 GCA_032359455.1 Chlamys rubida | reverse complement strand
ATAAGGTCCCAAATTTAGTCGCCTCTTACGATCATGCAATTGGGGGCAGCAGGTACAATTCTTACGCCCTACCTGCACAACAAGACTGATTAACTAATGAATATGTGACATTATCTTTTTCATCAGGTTTCAAGAATATCTTGGCAGAATTATACTCCAGATCCATTTGACATTCTGCCAAATGTTAATCCATTATACCTTATCAATACTGTTTGTCTGTCGGTTGCCATAGAAATGGAACCTGAATCGTTTGCGGAAAGATTTGACCATGAGTTGGAGGGGAAGAAGAAGGGACTGGGTGTCCAGTCTTTCCTCTGACTGCTGAGCTGTGTCTCTCAGGCCATCTCTACACAGAGTCAAGGATAACACTGCTGGCATAACAAGTCTGATCATATAGTGAGCTTTCAAAATATCAAAATAGTTACACTACTTTCTTTTAAAGAGAGTCAGAAAACTGCACAAACTACAAACTGCTATAAAATCAATAATCATTATCAAAAAGTCAATTAATGGAACTAAAAAATAATATAAAAATTTCATTCAAATGACTAAACAAAATGTTTACAAAAGGAGTCAGAATGACTGCAGTCAAACATAATAACAATTTCTGAAAACTTCAATTTATTGTTTGAGTTAAACATCACTTTCTGAAAACATCCTCAAAAGTTTTCACCTTATAGACCCTTAATTTTATGAATTCATGCACTCACTTTCTGCTAACAAACCTACCATATGAGGGTATAAAGATCAACTATATTTGTTGAGGGATTAGTGGAATAGCTTGTACACAAGCATTTTCCTTGAAGAGTGGTCAACAGTAATCTTTGCCCAAGACCTTTCACCCTTTAACCTTGATCAATGACCACCACAATCTGATCTGTTGTATAATTCAATGGTACCATACTATGGTGTAAATATAAAGTAGATTTTTGAGGGGTTCATGAGATATTTTGTACACAAGCTTTTCAGTTCAAAAGTGGTCAAGTGTGGTATTTGACCATTACCTTTGGCTAAATTTAACCTTGACCAATGACCATCAAAATTTAATCAGGTGTAGCAGGGCTTTCAGTAGACCCTACAGAGTATGTTTTGACTCCCCAAAATGAACTTTGATTCTTAGGTTTTAAAGAACAGGTTTTTTGACATATGTTTTGACTCCATAATTCAGGAAAAATTCTATTTGACTTTTGAAATCGCTAAATGTCAAGGGTCAACTGAAAAGCCCTGAGGTGTATAACTCAATATTACCATACTGTGGTGTAAATGTGAACTGAATGTGTTTAGGGGTTCATGAGATATCTTGTACACAAGCATTTTACTACGGACGCACAAACAGACGCCTCTTATGGATGCACTGACAAAGTGAATAAGTGAATACTATGTAGTCCTGTGCTTCCCTGTCAGGGAGTGGACAGGGATGCACAGCGTATAACTAGTACCAAAAATGTGTGTGTTCCTAGGGGTTTTCCCCCACAAAAAAATATATCGATATTTATTGCCTATGTTAAAAAGGATACGGCAGCTGTATGAGAAGAAGTTGGGAAAACAAGGTCTCCATATGGGCACGTAGCTCAGGACTCTGTGAGGGTGGAGTCTTCAGGGAGGTGCCTACAAATGGCCAACCCAGGCTCTTCAGCACGTCCTCAAACTGACTGTCAATAGAAACAACATTACTACCATGTAATTCAGTGTATACAACCAAGTCAGATGTGTTTTACCACACATTGTAACATCAGAATGAAGGCAACAAACATGATATCGTGGAATTGTGATGTTGTATTAAAGACAACAGCCATGAAGTGAAGAAAGTGACAATGATGACTTTGAAATTCAAAGAAAACAGCGAATTGTATAACATGAAATGTTAGTTGGTACCACCTTCTTTTATGGTATGAAGCTACATATTTAAGATTGACTTGTGGTACAAACTTTCATGGTATCCCATTAAACAAACAGTATTCAAGTATATAAATCAAATTTGAGGTATTTATTTTCGCTAGAGAACCACGAAAAACACAAATATTTATATACAACAAACATTACATATTATACAGTACATAGTCATTTTTGGGATTTGGGTGAAAAAAGGAAATCTTGAATTTATTTTCATTTCATCTGGTCACTAAGTTCTTTTCAGGGCCTCACTCAATCTAAAACCTTCAAAAATTGTTTAAATGAAAACTCATTAAAGATCTTCATATGAATTGCAACTGTTCTTATCGTATGAAATATCTTTGCTTCTGTAGTACGTTGACCAAACTTAATGTTTTTAATTCATTATGGGTACAATTCAACAAAAGTTTGATGCTTTAGTATTTCTCAGTTTAATCGTAACAACAGTTTAAGGACTATTGGTATGTCATAGATTTTAAGATGGCAACATTGTGATGATGTGTTTATCTAAATAAATGTACATCAGATGTCAGTATTATAATGTTTCTTGGAATGGTCACATTCATGGAGTAATCAAGCATTTCATATTGAATTTGTCAGTACATGTACCAACTCAACCATAGCACAGTTCAATCTTTGTTTTTACATCAAACATATTCAAGTATTGAAATTATAAATACTTAAAAGAACTAAAAATAAAGAAAAGTGATGTACCCAGCTGCAGCCAGCTTTACTTTCTTCACATATTTTTCAAAAATTTCTATTTGAAAATATCTATGAAAATTGATAAAACTGCATCATAAATGTAACCAGTGGAATGTCTCTGGAATAGTCAGCAAGGATCAGCCAGTTGTGACTTTTTTTCTGTTGTCAATGTGACACAATTTCCATTGTTGGCATGCTCATATTATAAAAGTATCACAATTCATAGTTTTTCAGATTTTTTTTATGTGGGACTATTTTGGAAAGGAGGTGTATCACAGTAAGGTACCATGTTTCTTTAACTGATCCCTGTTGGAACTCTTTTGGAAGGATCACATAAAAGTAAGGTGTCATGTTTCCTTAAACTATCTCTACTGGACTTCTTTTGTAATGGAGATACAGTATAACCCCGATATACTGCCACCTTCCGTTTGTTTTGGGGCACATATCCAACACTTACTAATTACCATTTTTCTACTGCAAATGCCATCATTTCTGTACGTCAGACTCTGTAGTCAAGTGTAAGTGTTCGACTAAGTAAAGAACTGTCTCAATGTCCTGTTTCTCTGCCGCACAACCCAGGCGGATATCGTCAAGAGTCTGTTTCGTCTGGGTTTTTTTCCACATCAAGAATGTCATCATCCGATAATACCTGAGTGGGTTGCAAGCATCTGATCATTTCAATAAACTGTCCCATAGTCAAATGTAAATCGGGATTGAGATCAAGTTTGTTTGGACTCCGCATCCGCACCTTTATCTGTGATGGCCAGATGCGGTACGTCACAGTCAAGTGGCAAAACAACACAGTATTCGCATGATGAGCACAACGGCGGTGTTCCGTCGATATCATCAAATCAATTTCGATTTGTAGGTCCAATTATCATCCATAGTCCTACGTTTAATTGTAAAATGAATTGAATATATTCACAACCTGTTTCCTTTTTTTGAGAAGCCATGTGAAATCAACGATATAGGTAAATTTCTTTGATGGAGCGTGGCGGAGTTGTCGGGGGCTAACAAATGGGTATTTGAACGACTGTTCTCAAAACATTGTGGCATATGGCGGTACCCGAGTTTGGTGGTACAACGGGTGGTGATACATCGAGGTTATACTGTATATATTTAAATAATGTACTCACTACTGTATATTCTTAAACTCTCCCTATAAGTAATCCTGTTACTTTGAAACTTGATAAATACCTCGCTAACTTGTTCTTCAGGATTTTGTGCCAGAAGTTAATGGTCTCGCTGGTAAACTTGAGTAGGTGTTTACAGTCAGTTTCCTGGAGGTCTGTATACACTCTTTTGAGGTCGTGAAAACTTTCTACGGATATCTCGAAACCATCAGTTAGAATACTGGTTTGTATATCAGAACTGGAAAAAATATGTAGTTAAAATGACTCGATCAGCTCACCCATGTCATAATATGAATGTTAATAAATTAAAGTAAGTGTAAAGATGGTAAACAATACATTACCTTTACACTAAATATAATATATCCCAGACAGTTATATTCTCATTCATGCAACTTAAGGATCCATGTCCCAATTAATACAGGCAAAACACTAAGAGAATTCCGCTGTGGTTTTGCAATATACAGTTACCTCCCCTTAAGATGTTTTTCCTACAAAAATTATTATACAGATGAGAACATTGTGATCAAGGTTCATCAAACATCAACGTAGCCCGAGTTTTCTCTGGCCCCAACACCAGACTCACACATTCTGACATATAGATGTCAAAATGTTTAAGTCTGGTGTTAGGAAATTCGGGCTAACATCAATGTACCTTTACTAGTGAAAAGTATAATGTTCCAAAAAAGATAATTTCTGAAACTCATACTTTATAAGGATTGTCATTGAATGACATCATCTGCATGATAACATTATGACCCTAAAACACTTTTGAAGTTCAGATCAGCTCTCCTATATCACAACAAATTAAATCAGCTCTCCTATATCACAACAAAATCAGCTCTCCTATATCACAACAAATTACACACAGCTATCTTTCTTCTTGGGTTAATCTAGCGAGTTTTGGTATCTTCACTATGCATATGAGTGTCCAGAACCTGTGAATGTAGTATTTTACTTTATTTCTGACACTGATATTTACTGGTTTAAAGCAATGGGTTTTAGAAAAGTTGAAACCAAGTTCTTGTATGTTTCAGTAAGTTTTCACAATTACGAAAACCTGACTTGGTTTCTGCCTTTAACTGTTAGGATTTATGGATTCTATTTATAAACATACTCACCAAGAACCATTTTTACACCTAGCAATACCCATACTTGTTACCAAGCAAGTACATTCTAAAATGTCAGCGCTTCCTTAGATACGACAGCCGGAAGAGATTATCACTGGGGAAGATCTCAAAACCAGAAAACAAATAAACTTTTTTTTTAAATCTCAATTGAAAGCTTTTTGACTTTAATGACAGTTAAACACAATTTTATCAGCTTTAATGACCAGGTCCAACTTTCATATGAGACTATTTTTTCCTAAATCCCTTGAAGGATTGTTTGAAACAGGTTTGACTGGAGACTTCATCAGTTATAAAAGTTCTGCGACTTACCTTAGGTGCTCTACTTTGGTGATAAAGGACAGGTACTTGATATATTTCTGAAGGTGTTGGACCTGTTCTATCAGTGAGGTGACACCACTGACCATTGGCTGGAGGCTATGGGTTTGGTCCTTGACCGTATGGTGTAGACTCTCCTTCTCCCCTTGGAGCCGTCGAATAGCAATCTGGGCAGTCTCAACATTACTCACAGCTAAGTCTACTTCACTAGGTATTTCACTGCTGGCTAGGGACAGCTGAAAATAAAGTAATAGATGATAGGTCAACTAAATTGAATTGTACACAGCTAATCTTTTAATAGTATATTAAAATGTATATGTGTAAAATGTATATGTTAATTGCTAATGAATTGTCAAAGACTGAACAACGTATGGGGTTGACTGTTCAACAGTGTGGGTTTTCTCTTGATGCTCTGGTTTCCTCCCACATTGACACCGCCCTTCCTCTGTGCTTCACTTTGTGCCAACAAGAGTGATTGATATAGGTTGATAGAATTTGTTTCAGGATTCATTGTTGTAAAATAAATTCACTTAAATTTTTACCATTGTCCCATTTTAAGTTTTTAACACCAGTGCCGAAGTAATTCTGAAACCTGTGATATCCCACTCTTTCTTGTCCAATTAGTAACATGACTCGAGAGGGAGACAAGGGTAGGGGTTACCAACTACTACGTCACTACAACCCCATGATCTATCAATTGATGGCTGAACCAGGTCATTGTCAGAACTGGTGAAGTTGGAGGTAATATAACTATATATAGACCCAATATCATCCACGTTAAACATTATCTCCTTGTAGTACGTGTGCTTTGCCCAGGTATCAGTTGATACCTTTGTTAAGGACATATCATAATCACATGTCACTTTTGCACTGAATGTTCCAAAACAGCTATATATTGTATTTTTACAAAACAATAGACATCAGAATTAATAATTCTGTTATCACAAATATACCTCACTGTATTATTCATTTGATTATGTTGAAAGAATGACACCCTTTTCTGTGCTTATTAAGAGAATAGCTCTCAGGTGCCAAAGGTACCTGAGCAAAGGTCTTTAATAGAAACACATGTGTGCATAAAGAGTAACTTCCCTTGCTATATGTCCACCTGAATTTTTTTTATCCGGAAGAAGCAGTCCTTTGGGGAAACATGAAATATACTCTTGAACCACAGTAAAGAATATGTTACAACACATATTTATCATAAATCCCGTCATTAATCAGGTGCTGTTACGATTTCTACCGAAAGACATAAAATTAATCATATTTCATTTTTAACAGATTTTTAAATATATTCTTTGCCTGATGATTGTTGCAAGTTATATAGCTGACATATACAGTCCAAGCTATTAATTAGTTTTCAACAGTCCATAAGCACAGCTCAGACACTAAAATGAGATAGATGTAGGTAATACTTTTAATAATAGGACTAGGTCTACCTGTGCATAACCTATTCACATCTTAAATTTTCATAAGCCTTTGGTTCCAATTTTTTGAGAATATGAAAAACACAGTTTTTAAAAGTCTATTTAAAAATGTACATATTTGATTTATACCTAATTATAACCAGTCAGAAAATAACAGTTATTTTTCCAGACCATTTACACAAGTCTTAACAAATCTTGGTAAGTGTAACAAAAAGTTGAAATTCAGCCTGATGTTTCAGGATGGGAAGGGATCTTAGAATATATTGTATCAATATAACTCTCCTATGTTGGTTGAACATCTCAGTTATGCTAAGTATTTCAATGTTCTCTTTCGTCCATTTTGTTTCCAAACTAATTTCTTTTAATTATCTATACATCAATATATCGTCAAATATGCATATGCAGCAATTATAAAAAAAAGTTGTTCCGACTTATATCAATCACTCTGTTTGGCACAGGTGGAAGTGTGCAGAGGGTCTAACTCTTCAACGTTGGAGGAAACCAGAGTACAGAGAGAAAACCAATTGACCCAATCGAACCTCAGGTCATATCCAGTGTGCCACCTGACTGAACAAATCGCCAACTCCCATTTTATGTTAAACATGTCTAGGAACAAATTGTCGCCAGTAATGACAGTAAATATTTGTTGAGCTATTTGTAGATAACTCTCTCTACTTTATTTAAGATGTGTTCCTGAAACCCAAACACTCTTAGGCGCTTTATCCTCCTCTGTTGTGAGAAGGAATGGGGAACATACACTTCTGAATTTTGCAATAATGATGTATTTTCTTGACAGGTCATCAAATAATATGCAGAAAAGAATAATTTCCATATGAGTGCCCACAAGTTAGTTCACACCTTTTGGCCCACCCTTTTCCTAATAACACGCTTAAACACATTTTCACGTTTGTAGAATAGGACTTAAACTAATCTAGTCAACGAAAGATGTGCTGTACACTAGTACTACAGTACTGTCAAGTGTCATGCCTATAACATGAGAGGCCCCTGATCGGCCTTTTTTCCATCGGATATGATTTTGATGACTGTTACGCGGCGCCTGTCAACAGTATCTCGCCGTGTTAAACCTCTAAAATTGTTGGAGTAGACTGTACTGTACAGTTGTTGAACCTTACCTGCTTACTACAAAATTAAATGGTCACACTGATCCATACTGAATACAAACCTGACTTTCCAAACTCTCTTTCGAATCTTTCATTTTTGTAAATATATCCTTAACACCAGAAAGTGACTTGACATCGTCAGAGAATTTGTCATTTAAGAAGTCAACAACAAATTTTGACAGGTGTTTCGTTTTCATAGTACTGGAGGCCGCCATGTTTCTCTCAACTCTCGTTTAGACCACGTCACGCCTGAGAGTCCTAGGCGATCTTGGTCGTTTTGAGGTTTTACATATTTCACTTCTGCAAAACATTTACAAGTAGTCACGTGATTTACGCAACCAAAAGAATAAAACGAGGACTGGAGGGAAACTCTCTAAAAGGATTTGACATACATGTTGGTAATTTATCTTCTGGTTCAAACACAATAATCGTGATCGTTTAGTAAATGAATACTTGACTATTTTTAACCTTTAGTGATAAGGAATTAATGTTGCCTTGATGCGAACGCTAAGAAAATCACAGCATCCAACATTTAGAAGGTTTGGCACAACCCATCATATCATGATATGGGAATAATAATCTGTTATAACTTCATTTGAGTAACTGTTTGAGTTGCAATTACAGTAAAATGATTGGAAATATAGGCGTAGCGAATTAAAAACATCAATTTCATTTAAACATTAGGACAATTTTACGTCATGATTCATATGAAAAATGTCGGCTGAATTTTTGTAAAATACATCCATAAGTTTTGGTGTAGAAAAAGCTATAAATAGAACAAGGAAAATTTCATGTTTATCTTAATCACAGACGATTCGACCCAAAACCGTCACACCCAATGTTTTGTTCACAGTCTACCGCTCATTAAAATGATTTCACCCCAAGTTTGACCACCAATTTACCCAAAATTTCTTTATACCCCAGGATCATAAAAAAAACCGATCAAACAATATATTAAAGCTTGTGGTAACTCTTGCATTTTAAGAACTCTTGCTTCCGGGTTTTTTAAACCCCAAGTGGTGCAAAGCGCCGCCAGGGTTTGATCTGTAAACACTTCCACTTCCGGTGCTTCCCCATGCGTGAAATCTTTCTGGGGAATTGAGCATACTATCTACAAAAATGTGATAGTAAACCCCTACGATATCCGTGCTCATAACATTTTGCAAGTGAAATATCATTAATTCTCCATTTGATTGAAACGTATATTCAACGCAGTGTAAATATACGTAATATTATACCTTCACACGAGAAGAAATCACCTTTAATATTGTCCAATCAAAATGGTACTTTCTATTCACTGCTAGAACGTCGGAAGAAAAAGTGGTTGTAGTTCCACCTTTGCAACATACATCATGGTATTTACATAGATAAACATTTTTGTTTGGAAATATTACCATTTAATAGCAGCAAACGGCAGAACTGTAGTGAGAAACCCATTCAAAAAGCGATCTGTTTAGTAGTTGTCAAGCGTGACATCATTAGAACCTGGCGTCAAAAAATACGCTACAAATTGGTGCTGTAGCAATATTTGCGTCCCGCTACGTGAAAAAATTGAAAAGTTTATGGTTTTCCTGTTATATACGATACATATGAGCCACTTACAAAATCCATCGATATTGACGATATAGCTTTTGGTATGGACTTTTTGACGCTATTTATGAGGTGTTGTTTTTTTTGGGTGGTATGAACCAAAATTGGGGAGCCACGTAATAACAATGGTTACTTAGTCCTAGCACACACTGAATATCTGTTGGTGCCGTTTGGCAGGAAAGTCCAGTGCTATGTGCCATAGAAAGTGTTCAAAACTTGTGTGTGTGTTTTGGGGGATGCTGAAACCATGTTTCTGTATTTAAATTGATATTTCTTGCCCTCAAAGACAGGAATAGAAAAAAAACTTAAAATCCAAAATGGCAGCCTCAATATTTCAAAACAAGATAAATGCACACACTTGTATTGTATAATAGTGAAAGGTTTATGTGCATGTGATGTGTTTTGATGATTCGTGCAATATTAGTTTTGTCACCTTCACCAGACCAGTAAATCATACAGTATATGTACACTTATAATTAGGTGTTATTCAAGTTTGGCAGATCTTAATTGTACATAGGATTATGGTCGCCTTCTAGCTTCGAGCTAGAGGGAATTTCCCTTTAGCTCAGTGGTAGAGTGTCTGACTAGGAACCTGGAGATCGGGGGTTCGATCCCCGATGGAAACACATGGTTACACATGTATGAAATGCTTATCAAAATTGATAGATCAATCTGTTAGGAAGAGTTATTGTATTGTACAACATCTTCTCACCATAATTTTCACAATTATTTTTCAGATGCTGCATAATGTCCGGAATTGCTCTAGCTCGATTATCTGAAGAAAGGAAAGCTTGGCGAAAAGATCATCCATTTGTAAGTTACAGGAAAATGCTATCTTCAATGCAAAGAAATAAATTTGTTTTGAATAAAATTTCCAGAGGCAACATTCATATACATTCAAAGATTGATATTATTGTTGAACCCAGTAGTTTCAATCTTGATTCTATGGGAAAACTGGTAAAGAAACATAAAAACAAAAAATAAATTAATTCTAATTTAGTACAAAACCATGTAGATGCTGATCCATTTACACAATATGTATGATATTCCCTAATTAATCAGCTTGAACTTAATGTGGTCCAGAACTGTTTCCTGCTTCAGATGCTACTGTCTCATTCATCAATTGAAAGCAAAATCACATGGAGATTACTTTTTATTAGCTCACCTGGCCCGAAGGGCCAAGTTAGCTTATCCCATGGCGCAGCGTCCGGCGTCCGTCAACTTTTTCCTTTAAAACGCTACTAGTCCTGAACGGCTCAGAGGATTTTGACCAAATTT
>JAUMHH010024282.1:0-10589 GCA_032359455.1 Chlamys rubida | reverse complement strand
TTGAGAATATAGCTATTATATAAAACCAATAATCCCCTCGGCTAAAGACAGCCGAAGGCAGCAATTAAGCTGAGAGCTTTTTTTAGACTTTTCAGGGTTCGAATTATCAGAGTTTTATTTACTAAGATACAGAAGAGATTTGGCCGGGACCGGAGAAATACTTGGAGATAAACGGGGTCTTCGAGTTAAAAGATCTCGAGATAACGAGGTTCGACTGTATTTAAAAATAGCGATATGTTTTGTTGTATTTTTTACTCTCTCGTGTCAGCCAGGGTCATATGCAGACGGGCATCTAGTGATATATCACCGTAAAGAAGAGGATATAGGAACTTTAATCTGATGTACCACTACAAAGAGTGCAGCAGACAGAGCAGCCACTCTGGTGTCTCATGTAAAAAGCATGATTCTAACGCATTATACATTAAACTAGGGCAAAATATGAACATATGAAAGCACAAGGAGAACTAAACCATTCGTGCACCATATAGATGTAAGTCGAATCAAAGAATAGTTAAACAGGTATAAAAGTAGCTCCCGGAAGTCGTGTAAAATCATCATGACAGTTTTATAACCCTTGTATAAACTAAAATTGACTCACTTCTCTATGTAAAGAGGGAATCGAATGTTCCGTATAATCGTGAAATGTACTTACTGTCTATGACATGCGTCTCTATCAGAAGCACATGTGTGGACGTGACCATAGTGACACGTCTGCGGTCCCAATGTACTAGGTAAAGATAAAAAGGCAAATAATTATACATATATAGTATATAGTTTCAATTGACTTTTCTACACTGTATAACTTTTGTGATAAAACATATATGAAGATCTACAAAATTGCGTCATAGACCTATGGATAATATTGATGCCAAAATAGAACCAATAACATATCAACAGAGTAAAATTAGTGTATTCCAAGAATAAGGAATAACAAAAGATGTGATGAGAAATTTATTTCCATCTTATATGTGATCCACGAAACGTGTCATCAATTCCCAGATCTACGTCACGGCAGGGCATACAAAAAGATACAATTAGCCTCGTTTCGCAAATAAATGTATCCTACATTTGTATGAGATAGAGACTAGTGACAAATCATAGCACATGCATGTACACTACAGCTTAAACCTGTGCATTCCGAACACCTGGCATATCCGATATACAATAAAACGTTGAACATTTTACAATCCACAGGCACGTACTGTTTTGCGTTGACTCACTAAAGGCTAGATTCGACAAAGTTTCTGAAAGATATTATATCTGTTGATCAGTACACGACCTGTTGTATGATCTGATAAAAACCTCTGACCTGTTCCCAGACAAACATGATGTGCCGGGCCTCGTAGCCTGAAGTATTCATCGCCGTTATCGCGGTAGCTCGCAAAGAGTGTGGGGATACCGTTACTATTACATTTTTTGCATGTTATCGGAGAAAGTGGGTTGTCAGTTAACAAGATATCGTCACAGGAATTCCGATACTGGTTGAAGACCATTGTTGCCGATAGATCTGTTTTTTGCATTATATTTTTTTTCACAATGCCAAGGGGCATTGTTGACCTGCGGATATGACAACATACATGTGTTTTGATGTGTTTCCTTCAGATTGTGACAAACCACCCCACTTTTTCAAGTGTCAAGTGATTGAGTACTGTATATTGAGCATACTCATCTACAAAAGAATATATGCGAAGTTGCTTGTGAAAGTTAACTCCATGGAACACGAAATATATGGCTAAGCTTAGCCATTGTGCTTGTCTAAGGACATAAGCGGTTGTTGGCGCACCTTGCAAGTAAATGCATTTTTTTTCAAGTCATATTCCGGTATTATATCTTAATGTTTGGTTGGCCTTGAAGCACCATATGTCATCCGAACCTTTAGCAGGCTGTCAAGGAATTTAATGCCCTGTTTGAACTGTTTGTCCTTGACAATATTCATGTCTTTTGTTATTTTGCAAGAGTCTATTTATCGCGGCACGTACGTTTATCATTGTGCTTTTATGATATACTTCTGCTTTTTTCATATTGAGAATATCTTTCCTTTTGCTGATATTTTTGGCGGTAGGGTTTTCACTTAAAATACACCAAAATTAAGTTCTATCAAGCAGGTGAGTTTTTTTCATAACGTCAACGAGTTTTCTGCCTATGAAAGTTATATGGTATTATATGACCATTTTCATATCCTTACGTATCAGCACTATATTCCGATACCAACGCGAGGGACCTGAAACGTTATCGAGTTTTCGGTGTTAGGTGACGATATCACGCCGACGGGCTAGTTTTCATGACACCATCGAGTTTTTGACGTATTTTAGAGAATATTATAAAGCTAGCACACTGGTTTTTAACGACGTCACCGGACGACTTTTTTACTTATGTTAGATGACGTTTTTAAACCGGAGTGCTAGTTTCAGGTTTGGTTATCAATCAGACGTTATCTATCCGCTGGGCTATTTTTATGACGTCATCGAATTTTGGCTTTTTTATGTGACATTATCTTATCGGCTATGCAAGGAATCTTAGTGTTTTAGTCTAAGGAAAGAATGTGTCACCAGGTTTACATTCTGAATATTCATCTTTAAGACATTTTATTCAACAATTTTTAACACAATCGTTTTATCTATTGCTATTTTGACAAAGAATTGACATTATTTAACAAAAGAATCATGTCGTATAACGTGCACGACGAGTGAGGCAGTATTGTTTGGCGTGTTTGGTGTAATTTGAAAACTGATATCGTTTACTGGAGGTCTACTTACTTTGACGCAAGAGTATTTTTTAATTGTGAAGCTAGGTGTTAAAGGGGCTATTTAGTCAAATGACAACCTGAAAATCCAGTATTTACTGAAAATATATATCTCTTAACGAAAGTGTATGTAGTTGACAATGACGTGAAGCCAACTAGTGGCCAATTTCATCTTTTGGGAAAGCCGGTGATAAAAATAGCTACGACCGAAATAGCGCAACATCCGAGTCTTTTTAGTGAGAAGTAAAGATAGCGCTACGCTGTCGACCGACAACTCAGTGTCAGTTATGAGTCTGGAGTTCACACATTCTTGAATTAACACAATACATGGCGAGTAAGAATTATAAGTATCATGATATTTACCTATAATCAAATATTTCTGTTCACATTTGGATTTGAATGAATACGAACAGGTTCAATTAGAGCATGCACACACTGAGAGGGTGCCGCGGGGAGAATTTCAAACCGCAGAAAGTACGATATCAAATGTTTAAATGGAAAATAGACTCATTTATAACGATGTTTGATATGCTGTTTGAGGTGATTTTGGTTCAGAATATATGCATATACTTGTATTCCAGAGTGGCTAGGTGAATAAAGCGAGGATTTACTTTCTTCTCTTCTCGGCTGGAAAGACATTTTTGTAAGCTAGAAATTCACCGACAGCTGCCGCTAAATCGTACGGATATACAGTTTAGGATTTCTCCATTTTTGATTATAAAAACGCCTAGAAAACATTGCCTTTTGTCAATTTCTCAACATGAGTTGTTTATAAGGAGTATCAAAATGTATTACCATGATGAATTTTGTGACAAGGTTATATAAAAACTTACTGCACGAAATTGCCCCTTTAATACTGTAAGAGTGGCGATATTCCCATATATGACTTATGCTCTTAGCAGCAAACAACATCGAAATAATATATGTCCGAATACAATACAGGACATACAAGGACGCCATAACGCATGGTTCTAGATTTGTTTTATCTCGTCCGGTCTGGCTGGCATTTTTATGCGACATTTCAAGGAATTTTCACAGAGCCATGTATAAATCCAGCGCGCTTATGCAGGTGAAACACTTGTACATTTTTCATTTCTGATTTTTTTGTTACACATATATGTATGGTTTCCGTAATTTAAGAAATCTAATGTTGTAAATAAAATATTATCAACGATGTGAAATATGTTTTCTGTCTTGTAAGGACGGACGTCATTGTTTACGGTAGACTTTAGCGTAATTGATTAGGTTTTTTTAACTAAAAGGTGCAAGAAAAAAACCTAAATCTGAGCATGATTGGTTACAGAATATTAACCGTCAACTGAAATAACCCTATGCCGCTCAGTAACAGGTAATACATTATAGTACTCCAACATCAGCTGAAAACTCGATGAAGTCGTGCAAACTAGCCCTCAAAGGATATGAAACTCTGACACATCCCGACAGCTCGATGATGTCGTAAACACTAGCCAGAGGGCTTGGTAACGTCATCTAACATATTCCGCATTCTTAATAATCTCATACAACCTAAAGAAGAGAAACTGGCAATGGTAATCGCCAGGCGGTTCCAGGCACAATGGTCACCGCTACGCGGGTGATGGTCAACGCTAAGCGACACAAGTCAATCCTACCCAGGTCACAGTAAGTGTCCACGGTAAGAGATGTCAAAATGACGTAACAAGCAAAGGTGGTACCGTTTTTAAGGAAAAGCGATCTTAAAAATTTTCAAAGACCTCAACCCCCCTTCCTCCACATCAACACTACAGCTATCAGTTTGATTGTATTTTCTGACAGCCAACTAAATACAGTATTCGCACATAAAACAAAATAACTTAAATTGAAACATACCTTCTAAATCAGTATGGCTGCGTTGTTCGCAATCTTCATAAGTTACTTTACCAACACTTTGTGAAATCAAAGGTATACACAATACTCTATATTATTTTACAGTGTATATAATTTCATCATTTAATATGTTAAAAACATTGCCTTTACTTACTCTTCATAAACCTTTGGAATACATCTTGAACAAGCGGCACCCATTTTGATATTTTATACGTCAGGTATGTCTTCAGCGTTGTGTGCTATATATGGGAACAAACATAAACAGAAGGCATACAAACCAGCATTATATGATCAAAAACCATCGATGCCACTTCCTAAAATATCAAAAAATAAATCATAGCTGTCCTTTGTTATGTACATGAGGTACTGGTCATTGGGTGACTGGCCATATTGCAAATTGGTCTAAGGACAGATAACTCTAATCCGGGTAATGTGAACTGTGTGTTGTTTCGGTGAATTGGAAGGGGAAAAAATATATGGACTAATGCATATGCAGCATCAGAACTTAATGTTTTGTCTATTACTACAAGCAAGCGAGTATCCAACATGAAGGATTTTTACGGTTCCCAACATTACAGTCTGTCATATTGCAAATGAGTTACCCGAGTTCTGAAAACAGATATTAAAATATTGTATATTCTCATCCACCATTATGTCCGCAACACACTACACAGCATTATAAATGCAGCCTAATTATAGAAGGAGGCGTCTAGTGATATAGTGCTTAGAATAAAGAGTTGACAAATCATAGAAATCTCAAGTATTGAGAAAGAGAGAATCACACTGCATCACACCAACTGTTTCGTCTTTCTAATGCATGCTATTGCCATTTATCCAATTCTGTAAAATAGAAGAGTGTACAAATTCAAGCACATACATCCGAATAAAGACAGCGGAAGGAAGAGTGGGATAGGTGTTAAAGAACCGCAAGAGTGTTGGTGAGGGGGTTGGGGTAGTAGATGAGGATTATGTAGATTAACGAAGACATACTTTTATTGTGTCGTCCCCGTACACAAGCGATGATCGGTTAGCACTGGTTTACAAGATATGTCATGCAATGCTTTATTTACCGAAGGAGTACACTAAAGATGCCAAAGGACATTGTATTACACATGGAAAATGCATAAATTTCATAGACATTTTTACAACCGTGTCCATTACATAATACTGAGCAAAAAATCCCGGATAACATAATAACATTAAAGACCTTTAAAAGTGAAGGGTGTTTTGTTCATTAGTCTAAACATTCATAGTTCAGTATATAAAACTACTATCTATATCATAATGACCTAGCGGCTGATCTTGGTTGCGGGCTAAACGAAGTACTCAAAATAATATAAACAGTCACTTCATACTACCAAATATAGTAAGAAACCATGATCCCTTCTAAAACAAAACTTGAAACATATCTCTGAACACAGTGGTAACGAGACAATCCAACATAAAACATAATAACTGTGCTTTACTACTGGTTCACCCTTATACATAATTATATTTTGGTAACACACTGAGGCCGCTACCAATTACGACAAGGCTATTTTGGTTACATTAACCATATTTGTCTTAATGTAAAATATTATCGGTTGTCAGTCATATAAACATACTACATCTGACAAATCTAAACAAATGTATATTATATAATAGACAGGAGAAACCGTACCTTGAGTAGCTCAGCCTAATGTATGTAACTTCCTCCTCTCTCAGTGTTACGTATTTCCTAAAAAACAGAAGTGACGTGTATTGTATTAAATGAACTGGTAACATTACTTTAATATAAATAATATAGATAACTGATTCCTGTACGGCTTGGTTTGAAACAATTTTCTTTGGGTCTCACCACTGACACATCTATTAAATATGGCAATAAAAACAAAATTAAGAAAATACCGTACCTTGATTAGCTCTGCTTAATGTAGGTAGCATTAAACTCCCTTCTCTCTCAGAATGAAAGAGTCAATTCATTATACCAAATATTGTAAACTTAAAGCATATCTCTGCACACGTTGGTAAGAAGAAAATCCAACATAAAACATAATAACTTTGCTTTACTACTGGTTAACCCTTACCGGCACACTACCAAATTATGAGGCTATGTTGGTTACATTAACTATGATTGTCGTAATGTAAAATATCATCGCTTCTCAGAAATATATCAATTCAACATATTAAGTTTGGCAAATCTAAACACAATATAAACCAAGCGATAGAAAATACCCTACTTTGAGTCGCTCAGTCTAATGTAGGTAGCATTAAACGTCCTTCTCATAAAACACTGTTACGTATATTCTAAAGAAGTGACGTGTAGTCTCTTTATATGATATGTTCACGTTACTTCTAATAGAACATGAGTAATCCCTGTACGGCTTGGATTGAACACTTTGTCGATTTCCACTCAATCTTGACGAGCGAAGATATACAAATGAACACAACACTGCACTATATTGAAGTCAAAACAGTAAGAACATATATAAGGCCACAAAATACACTAAACTTCTTCTCGAACTAGGTTGGAAAGCTTTTCTGACAGACGGAAAAATACAAGCCAAAACCTTCTTTGCACGGTTAAACATCAACTAGCTAATATCTCTGAACTCATTCCAAACACTTCTTAGTCGAAATTACAACTTTAGAAATATTTATACGATTATGCCTGTAATTTGTTTGGTTTGATTTTATGTTGTTTTACACGCTATTAACAGCTAAGGTCATTTAAAGAGGTACCTCCATGTGTGCTGTGTATCCGTGTATGTGTGAAGGGGAAAGGGGTTTTTGGTGTATTTGCCACCTTATGAAAGCACGGATCTGATGGCGACTTTGTAGTTTATCTCACTAAAATACCATGTTGAAGGCACCGGTGCCATCCTAGCCTTTCGCCCGGTCACATCATATTGATAACGGATGAACCAGTTCCCTAAATGATGAACGTTAAGCGGGGAACAACATCTACCATTTTTAAGGACTTTGGTATATCCCAGCCTGGGGACTGGACCCAATTATCTTTCTCACCTGGGCGAACGTTCAACATTAAAGCCAAAAGTGAAGAAGTTAGAATTAGAGAGAAATGCAAGGACCCCAAATATTGCAATTGGTGCAGCAGAATTATTTCGGTCGCTTCTATGTCCCTAGTAGAGGGCACAAAAGCAAATCCTCAATTCTGCAGGGGTTCCCGACATTAGTCTCCTCTTACGATACATGCGGTGGGTAGCAGCAGGTGTATTCTTTTCTCGATCCCCGACCTGCAGGGGTGGGATAGCTATGTGATTCGATATGCAAGTCTTATATGTTCATAATTACTTCCATATCCTGTGTGTATCACCACGTCTAAGTGCTGGATCCACATACTGTCTGCTTATTAAAGGGGCAATTTAGTGAAGTAATGTTTTTATAACCTTGTCACAAAATGCATCATGGTAATACAATTTGATACTCCTTATAAACAGTTCATGTTGAGAAGTTGACAAAAGGCAATGTTTTCTTGCCGTTTTTATAATCAGTAATGGAGAAATCCTTAACTGTATAGCCGTACGATATAGCGGCAGCTGTTGGTGAATTTCTAGCTAACATACATGTCTTTCCAGCCGAGGAGAGAAGATACATCCTAGCTTTATTCACCTAGCCACTCTGGAGTACAAGTACATGCATATATTCTGAACCAAAATCACCTCAAACAGCATCTCAAACATCGTTATAAATTAATCTATTTTCCCGTTTAAACCTATTGATATAGTACTTTCTACGGTGTGCAATGCTCCCGGCGGCACTCCCTAGAAGCGTGCATGCTCTAATTGAACCTGTTCGTTTTTATTCAAATCCAAATGTGAACAGAAATATTTGATAACATGTAAATATCATGATACTTATAATTCTTACTCGTGATGTATTGTGTAAATATAAGAATGTGTTATGTGTGAACCCAAAGACTCATAACTGACACTGTGTTGTCGGTCGACAACGTAGCGCTGTACATGTTTACTTCTCAATGAAAGCCTGGTTTTTAAGGTTGTCATTCGACTAAATAGCCCCTTTAAGTTGCTGCCTCCTGGATTAAGTTTTTGTTCGTAAATTGCCTCTTTATTGGTAGGAAAATCCCTGCCTCCCTATGGTAATGACATATCGCAGTTGATTCGATATTCGAGGACATGGTTCCAATATCATGGACACTATATCCGTGATATATGTAGACTGCCGACGGACGGGCTGACAACACAAAGTTCATGCCGAGTTGAAATCGAGTATATATGTGGACTTTTTCAGATATTGTGGATAATGGATTAACAAAACAAAATATCGTCTCTAGTGAGTCAGATAATGTCTTTGTCATACAAATTTGGGACTATTATTAATTAATTACTAGGAATATAGTTATACACGTGGCAATTTATCAATCCTGAACACATCCTCGATTTTCCAGGTGTTACGATCACCTACGTTACCTACACCTCTGGATTATGTCACGACAAAATCGAAGGCTTTGTACGAGCCACATTGTGGATGATACAAGCAGACTAGTTTGATGTTTTAATGTACATACAAAACAGGCGGAAGCGGTTAAAATGAACGGCTTTGAAGTTGGGTGTCGCTCCTCTATAATCGTCAAGAACATGTATTAGCCGAGCAATTGGTCATTTGTGTTAACCTGAAACCAATCAAATAGCTGACCTCGTGCCTTTGATTTTGTCCAGACATATTCCAAAGGTGCATAAATATAAGATTTCACTCTTGTATATTGCTGGATGCTTGTTCCTGTGAGGTATATGTCTTGATTGTTTGTTATATATAAGAAATACAGTATTTGGTTTTATGATACTATAAGAAGGGTTATATATGCTGACACATTTCGCATTGTGTGTTCTCATGCTATATACGCCTTATTTATTAGAACCAGGATTGACGGTGGGTTTTAGAAAGTCAAGTTCGGTCACACATTCTTACTTGTGAAAAAACTCGCAGCTCCTTTGGAACCCCGGGGAAACATTAAATGTACAGTCTCTGGTGCAATTTATGGCGCATTTTTGGCGTATTTAAAGTGTTCAATATTTCTAAATAATCAGCCTCCTTTCCCTGCATATAAGTGCCGATAGGAGAGTTGTTGACGAGCAGAGGCGGATCAAGGATGAAAATATGCTCATAATAATTAAAGAAATCCCCAAACTTTCATTCTATGTTAATGAACACCTCATGGTCGTGCTATTGTATTAGGACTTGATTAAAGTCTACCTGTTCCAAACTGGTTCCACAATATTCCAATGTCCTTTATACTGTAGTAAAGATAACCTAAAGCACTGCACTACTAAATTGTCCATACATGTCGTTTGGCACTTATTGTAATGCATACAACTAGCCACATGGTAACAGGTACAGCTGCTCGTGTATGCTCTACTTGTGGTTCATAAACCGTGACGAAAACGTGCAAATAACTCGTTCATAATGTTTTACTTTGGGGCCTTACATTCAACCTGTACACGTGCGTATACCGATTCGGATTCATGTTAAAGCTCAATACCCCTCCCCATCCCCCTAACAGATGCTATAGTGAACCAAAATTCCAACATATGGTAAGTCATATATGTATGAAGACCCCGGTTAAAAATCAGAATTCACATACAGAATGTATGTTATTACTAGGGTTGTCAACGGTTAGCCGGTTAACCGGTTACTCGGTCGGAATAACCGAATAATTGGACATAATTGCCCCCTTTGGTGAGCCCCTTGACATAGACCTACAATTAATCTATAGATAAGACCAAAATCAGATAGTTTTGTAATAAAACAGAGTTCAAGCTGACATTTAAGTCTATTGTAAAGATTGACAAAGAAATGCAACCAGCACCACATGCTTTTTCATGCGAGATATACATATAATCTGCAGGGTACACACTTGAATGAGCAAGCATGAATAAGAACGTTTGTAGATCAAATTTTGGTCAAACACGAGTTTGGAATGAATTTTATCAGCTTTGACCTCATCAGACAAGTTTCATGAATGACTCAAAGGTCTACCAAT
>JAUMHH010024271.1:0-10590 GCA_032359455.1 Chlamys rubida | reverse complement strand
AACGGATTGGTATCGCTCCTCACCCCTCGACTTCTAATCTAACGGATTGGTATCGCTCCTACCCCTCGACTTCAATTCTAATCTAACGGATTGGTATCGCTCCTCACCCCTCGACTTCAATGCTAATCTAACGGATTGGTATCGCTCCTACCACTCGACTTCAAAATTGTAGTTAAAAATCTTAATTCTAAACAGAGATATCGTAAAAGAAATTGTTCTTAATAAATACAGTCTCTATGGTATTATATTTTACATCAAACACCCTAAGACCTTTATTTATGTTGTCGTGTAACTATTGCCCCAGATGTTACCCATATTTTGCCCTATTCCGAGTTCATTGTTACTCCCAGAACGCCGTCGAACGTGTATGGCAATCGTGCTACAGTTGTAATCATGTTTCTATATCAGGTATATTTTACAATTTCACCTTACACACATCAGAGGCGGAAGACTTCCGTTTTATAATCACACTGCCTCGCGGGTTTTCTGTATTCTGTTATCTGGTAGGTTTTTTTCTGCGATATTTGTTTACGCGGACGTAATTCCTACCGACTTATCACATACTCCAACGTCCCTTTTTGTTATTATTACCTTTTTAATTATCAAGTGGAGAATGTGTATATATTCTCAGATGACAGGGCCGATTAGGGCTCCGCCATTTAGAGGATGAGACTTTAGCGGACTGTTATAAGGACTCGACTGCTTAGGGCTTCGGGAGGCAAATACGGTCCCAAATACAACTGTCGCCATTCATTAGCAACGCTTCGATAAATTACTAGGCCGCAAAAAAAGTTGTTGAAAAGAATGAATTCTTACGCTTCTCAATAGATTATCCTTGAAAGATTAAAATCGAGAAGTCATTTGTAAAATAAAGTCGAATTCAATTTCCGTCTATTTAATTGGTAGAGCCTGATCTTAGATCCTCGTAGCGCACACCAGCGTTAACTGTGTAGTCTGTCTCGATACAGAAAGACCAGTATATGTAAGGCTTGCTATTGGTCATTATTAGTATACGGTTTTTGATGTATTACGTAACTTTATTGGTCGGTTTCATGGTTTCAAGAATAACATTTGAAAATGATCCGCAACTACTGAGCTACGCTCGTGTCATTCTATATAGTATATAGGGGCTATCGCTTGTACTTAATAGGGCTGCTGGATTACGCAAGAGTCACAATATTACTATTGGTACGGGTCTGATAGGGCTACCTACTGAGTAACGCTCAGTCATAAAAGTCATAAAAAACCTTGGTACATATGTACCCAAGGGGACTACCATCTGCGTTACGCCTACGCAACAAATATTGGTACCAAAGGAAGCTACGACTGAGTTTCACTGATACCAAAGGGACCCTCGACTGAGCCCAAACTGTCGAAATCCTAAGGAAAACCGGCTGAGCCCACAATGTTGACATGTTTACCTAAGTTTTTGATTTAAACATATTTTATTGCCTTTTTACATAGCAATGGGATTGGGCTACCAAATGAAACCACACCCTCGATACCTAAGGGACTACCGACTTGCTTACGATCAAGAACAATGTTAACTTTGCACCTTAGTGGACAATGGACATCGATAAATGTCTTTATATGGATGATGTTCTTGGTACCATATATCATCTATAGACAATAAAATCTTTTTTTTCTTTTCGAACTCAACATTCTTCACTTCAAAGTGGTTTCTTCGTCGCGGCTATTAATTGGATATGAATACGTTTAACTGAGTGCCAGTTAGATCTGGATGATGATGCTATGTATATGTACACTGTGTAAGCCAGATTAGTTTGCCAAACTCGAGCATACAGTTTCTTTGATACTTGTTAAAGTCACGCCCTTGGAACTGAAACCCTCTTCAGTGTATATAGCGTATTGGACATTTGACCTTTGTTCCGTACATATTTATATAAAGCACAGGGTAAATATAACTGGAATTAAGTATTTTAAACAATGTCTTGAATGTGTTTTATGACATTTCTTCTCGCAAGCACTTGGCATCGGATGTACCTTTTAAAACTTTATACTAAAATCTTCTAATGTGCATTTAATTAGATCCTGTATGAGATTGCGCATGGACACCAACAGATTAAACAAATGAAAGATTTAACTTGGCAACCAACATCTTTGCTTCGATGAAGTCCGTCTCTTAAGCGCGTTCATGTCATAACTCCACACAAGTCGCACGCCATTTCGCCATTCCAGACAGCGAACAGAAACCCCGATAACGAGCTTCGATACGTTTACGTATGTCAAACTTTTATGAAAATTATCTGTCCTTTCTTCTTCGTCGTCCCACGCCTCCCATGTTTTTTTAAAGTCGGATACACCTTACTTACATGTAACTTTAGGCGGGATCAGTGTTACAATTCTATAAATAAATATATGTCATTGTACGTCAAAATAAATCGAGATATATGTGTTCTGCGTTTATCACGCACGCGTGTGAAATATATGTGCATGTCATGATGGAAAGATCGGAAAGCTAACGAAAAGCACGCACAAAGCAGAATTAATGCATATTTGCATACCCTGAGCTACGATTTTTCATTATAAAAAAGAAAACATGTACATTAACTGAAACGTGTCTTCATCACATCAAACATGGTAGCCATGATTTAGATCATTGAGCATTAGAATGCACGAGAATATAAATATTCCGATCCAAATATTGATTATCAAAGATTGATTGTCTATTTCTGATATGTATTCCATATGTAACAATATTCGGTTGCAGTTGTTTTGCATTCCAATGACGTCAACTTGTTTTCTTGGTCTGCGGTGCCACACATTCTGCAATGTCGGATAGGTCGGCTAATTTTCCGTTTTATGACGGCGTACGGTCATTGAATCACGTTTACGTTTGACACGGTAATCTCATATATGTCCAGCTGTACAAAACACAGAACAATCTCAACAGAACTAATGGAAATCGTCAGATTTATTTGAAGAGTAATTGGAATATTGTCCGTGATTAAATAAGTGGCCCTTTAATATGTAGACGGTTTCATAGTCACGTGATGTTTTACTGCTCAGCGACAATTAAATCTTTTCGTGTCGTAGTCATGTGGTACTTCATAATTTTTCAAATCATAAGGGCACAGCATAAAACAGCGAATAGTGCTTATTTTGTATAAGATTATTTAGAGTTGAGACGTTTTGGTTTCGTTTTTGTAACATACGCCAGATGATACTTGAACCAGGTACATTGCACGGGCCGCTCCCTACCCTCCCATTTACATCACTGTGATATATAACTGCAATACCTTCCAACGGTTTTCTGTAGACAGGTTACTATGGGGAAACAACAGACACGTTACCATGGAGAAACGGCAGATATTTTCTTGTCGAATCAACATACCTCGTTGGCTTCAGCCGATTCCCTAGGGTTATCTCAACCAACCCTAATATTAGGCCCAGGTTGGTCAAAGGTTGGTAACTTTTGACCAGAGGTTAATGAAAAAATCAAGTTGTTGCCAATCAGAAACTTCAAGGGTCCGCAGTGGCCAAGTGGTTAAGGCGTCTGACATTCTGCTACCACTTGTCCTCCACCACTGGGTCACGTGTTCGAGACCTACGTGGGACAGTCGCTGGGTACTGGCCGTAGGTCGGTGGTTTTTCTCCGGGAACTGCGGCTTTCCTCCACCATCAAAACCTGGCACGGCTTAAATAAAACACAAACAAACCAAACCAAACTTCAAGGCAAAATAAATCCACCTAACACACCAATTTGATTTGTCTCAAAAACCCTAAAGCAGTAAAATGACATTCTCTGTTTGTCCTAATCAGCAACCGCGGCCAGGCTGTGTGGCAGTGACAACCGCGGCCAGGCTGTGTGGCTGTGACAACCGCGGCCAGGCTGTGTGGCTGTGACAACCGCGGCCAGGCTGTGTGGCTTTGACAACCGCGGCCAGGCTGTGTGGCTGTGACAACCGCGGCCAGGCTGTGTGGCTGTGACAAGTGAACTGCATAAATATTCCCAGTACTACCGCTTCACATTACTGCAACTCTAAACTTGTCTTATTTACTTTGTCCTGTCCTTTCAAATAGCTGTAACAATATGTTTGTATAGGTATATGTATTGACCCTACCACAGTGCTGTTATATAATTGTTGAGGAGAGGGTGTTGATTAGTTGCTTTAAGTTACATCGCTTACAATCCTATTTGAAGCTTTAAAATATCTTTAAATTCAAACCAGACAAATCGTATTTGGGTTTTTGTTAAATTGAACAGCATTGGCTTTGCTGAAATGTTCTTCTTAGCTTAAATAAATAACACGAACACCTTGGCAGTATGCATAGGTTCTGGTAGTTAAACATTTTGCATATTATGTTGTGGTACAATGGTACAAGGAACTGCTCAATTAAAATTCCTTAAACGTGAATATTTGATTTGAGACCAGTTTAAGGAAGTGTACTCATATGGATCTAAAACCATATCATTACTGAAAGTTGTGATAGATAAAGTTCATTTTCTGAATGAGCAGAGTAAGAAATCGAGAACACTGACCGCTGTTTTGAGGTAATTTTGATAATAGAATTCACGAATACTGACATTCCAGACTATGTTTCTAAATGAATGTATCTGATAACCCTACTTCTGTATGTATATAACAACAAATTAACACTTATTAGAAATCGTAAAGAAATTGGAATTCCCGATCGAGTGCACGCTTATCCCGTAAATTGCAGTGACAGTTTTATTCCTCGTGTGAGCGGTCACCATATACAGAGGTATGGTCTGAGTTACACGGCTACTCTCCTGTACATGTACATACATGCACTTTTCATGTTCTATTTATATATAATGTCTGTCTAATACCTAGAGTCTACTTATACACATTGCTCTCAAAGGCTCCACTAATAGTTAAACCTCTAAAAAGTTTCCGGTCACCTTATTACAAATGATACACTTTACATTTTGTACATCTGTTATCACTTTCGTAGGGAAACATGGTGCATTGTTTCCCCGAAGTTAATCATGTGTCACTAGAGCGATGGCCGAGTGAAACTTGATTATACAAGGGGAAACAAAGCATCATGTTTCCCTACCACAGAGTAATGAGTTTAGTATCATACCAAACTAGAACTATCACGCATGCGCGAAGTTTGTCAGACTTATGTGTCATTGTGACAAGCGGAACTAAGTTGGGGTGTATTTTGCTCATTCTAAATAAGGGAAATATGACGGGGGAAACACGAACGTAAGAGGAAACACGACGCTTGCTCCGTTAATTACAGTAAATATTACTATCTTCAACTCATTCGTTATTTCGTTATTTCCTAATTCGTTATTAGGGAAACACTTGCAGTTTTATATGTATGTAGTGTCTTGTACTACTGCACCTTTTTCTGTTACCACTAACAGGTATATCTCTATCTAGGGTCCACTTCATCCCATTACCAAGTATACACTAGTAGTTCTAAAATGTACCTATGTTTAGAGTCTGTCCTATATCCTTGTCCATTACAAAGTTCTTCCTGATTTATTTTTCGTGACTAGTGATTACTTTAAAGAAACACAGACACATTTCTTGATATTGATATCAACTTCCACATTTTTTAGAATTAATCCAATGGTCCATATTATGTTGATATGTGATGAAATCAAGAATGCAATGAGTTTGTCCTAAATTATATTACTCTTGTTAGTTTTCGGAAAAGCCTCAAGATGATCTAGTTAATTCATGTATATATAGGATCGGAACTAAAAATGGCATAAAACAGTGTGGCGGACGGAGTCTTGACCTAACAAGGGTTGACCCCTTCTAACAGGATAAATTGTGGCCGGCATTTCTATTGTATTAGACAGAGCTGCAGACCCAGACAATTGCATATATTCTATAAATGGTTAAATGGCACACTGCTGGGGTCTCTCATAGGTACATGCATTTTATAACGAAATCGACGTAGTTTTGTCCAAGACAGGTCCAAAATATATGGGTCAGATTTAGATTCATCCACCTAAAAGTGAAAACCATTTTTCAACAGGCGATTTATAAGTGTCAGTAGTATTTGGGGGAAATTGGTTTGACATCTGATGCCATGTTTCATGGAATGAGATTTAATTATGTCTGTTTCTAGATCATTCCCAGAAAAGGTAATCTTATATCTTCAACGTCAAAGTCATTTCCAGACGAAGCTCCTCAATCATCATCAATGTCAGGTCATTCTCAGACAAATGTCATCTTATTAGGTTAATGACAAGGTCGTTCTCAAAGGTCATGTAGTAACGTCAATGTCAAGGTCATTTCCGGGCAACTGTCGTCTTATAACGCTAATGGCAGGGTTATTCACAAAGGTCAACAATAAACGGCAAGGTCATTCTCAGACAAATATCATTCAATATCGACAATGTCAAGGTCATCCTCGGGCATACTTTATCTAGTAATACTATATGTTGGGTAAAGGCAGAAATGCGCAAATTATCTTATACAATTAAAGCAGAGACATATTAGCTTCTACGTCTTTGACTAAAGCATGAGAAAATAAAATTCGTTGGCCTTCATAAATACATTTGTATACCGGCCACGAAGCTCAAACCTAATACATCTTGTTTGTCACAGGTACATAGTACATTTACATAGAGCACAATCATGTTTATAAAAATCAAATAATGATATTATTTTTTATCATTTTCTCATATAGCCTTAACAGTCATGCAGGATCACACTTTTTCTAAGCGAAATACTTGGGTAAAAAGAAAATTGCAGAAACTCGATAGAAAATGTAGATTGAGAAATCTTAGGCACTGCAATGGGTGTGGCTAGAAGCATCCCACATAAGTCGCCTCATACTGCTGGAACATGCAAGTGAGGAAGAATGAACATAATGAGGTCTTCAAAAATGTGCTTGACTAGCACCAGGGATCAGGAGAATGTCAATTAGTTTTGAATTCAATGCAATGGTATACCGTAACATGAGGCTGCGTCAACGTCATCACGTCCGTTTATTAGTTCATCATAGGGTACATTGTGTTGTAAGTGTTCGTGGCAGGCAATGTACTTGGAGTTTGTTTCGTAATAGAGCTGTACGTTTTGTTGTTTGTATGATATCTGATAAGATGCCTCCGACAGACACAAACAACTACCACACCAAATCAGGCCTGTATACCTCTCCTATATCAGCCGTACGACACCAAATCAGGCCTGTATACCTTCTCCTATATCAGCCGTACCACACCAAATCAGGCCTGTATACCTTCTCCAGCCGCGTCATTACCAGAGATCAATCCCGAGAACCCATCAATGGCAGATTTCCTTCTGTTGTATGACGTGTTAATTGCAGTACTTTTAAAAAAGAGTTTTATTTTCTTTGAACTGTATGTATTGTAAGCGACGAGGGATGTGTATAATAGCCCATCAACATTTCTCTAACAGCTATCTAAATAAGGACGACATGCTCACGATCTTACGCTCTGTGGTATTCAGTCTGCCTTCCGGTATGTAATAAAATGTACTATAGTCCATATGAAGCAAATATTGATGTTTGTCAGCGATTCTGCGCACAAGTGATGCTCCCATAGTTATCGTTTATACATATTCCCAAAAATAGCATCACGCTTGATGTTTAAAGTTCTTAAAGAGAACTTTGCGACGTATTCGCGAGTGGCGGTGTACGATTTTACACTACTTGTGGTTAAAATTACGTCATTTTAGAGTTTATTTAAATTGCGCGGTGCGTATAACACTTAATAGATAAAGTGTGTCAAAGTGCCAAACCAGGCAGAAAACTCAGAATATTAAAAAGCAATTCACAAAACTATTCCACTAGGGAAGCTTTTACATACAGATAGAAAGACAACTTCAAACGACAACTTAACACATTTTAGAGGAAGATTTAATGCTACGAACAAAAGAAATGTAAAAATGATTTGTAAGGTTCTCCTTCTAGCCAAGGTAAGAAAACGTATTTTCCCATTCTAGAAATCAAACACTCTGATAAAACCAATACAGTATTGCAATCCCATTCAAACACAGTGAATGAATGTTATTTCAATCAGGTTATTTTCTGCTCCCGTTATTTCAATATTGCAAGTAATGCGTAAAATGACTAAATAGCATACCAATAGTACGATATAGAACAGAGATTTGATTCACTTCAAAGTCCTACCCCGACGGTTCATGTACTCGTATGTGTGTAACTATGACGAGGACGTATGTGTGTAACTATGACGAGGACGTATGTGTGTAACTATGACGAGGCCGTATGTGTGTAACTATGAAGAGGCTCCTGTTAAAAAGGGGATCGCAGTGTTTACACGTACCTTTCCCTCGACATTTACTGGTACAGTACACACAGACATTACATATTATGTATTTATCTCAAGTTGATGGTGTTGTAATACTTTAGGATAATCGTAACAAGGCCAAAAGATAGTTTTACCGGCATGACAATATCTTAATTGAATCGTTTCGGGAAAATACACATAGTTTGCGAAAATGTCACGAAAAAATAGTAATTGTGAAGGTTAAATTAACAAAGTTTATTTCAACAACAGTGATCTGAGAGTAAAAAACGTGACGGGGGCAGACCGGGACTCGAACCCTCGACCTTCGACAGTCGTTCTAACTTAACATGCAAATCCAAAACTAAATTAAGGGGGGGTAACTGTATGTACGAAAACGTACTCTGGAATTCTCTAGTGTTTTGTGTGTAGTGGGACAGGTTCCTTGAAGTAACCTATGATAGATTTTTTCATGGGCCAAGTCTAAATGTCCATAACTGTTCTGGTGCTAGAGAAATAACCACAATGCTTTATATCTTCAAATATCGCCGAAAATCACCGGGTACTCAACTTTATGACGAATGGCGATTCATACATCGGCAGTATAGTATATCGCATACTGTGACGTCACCGATCGACTGTCATAGCGTCGTTGTTACTAGTTATTATCACGACAGAACGGACAGTCATAACGACTAAAGCACGCCAGAGATCGAGTTCTGCCATATATCTGTATTGATCAGACGCCAACACATGATCCGGTCTTAACTGTGTATTGTGTAAAGGGCTGAATATCTTTTTAAACGCATTATCTTGGGAAACCAAAAATTTTACTTTTCTAAAAAAATTGTATCATTTTTTTTAGTGTTTATTCTCTATACGCCTAATACATATATATTTACAAATGTTTTTCCTATTTTCCATTAACTCTATGGAAAGTCACCCTGCAGTTACTGGACAGTAACTGTAGTCTGCATTATCTGGTCACATGACCATGGTTTTCGTGACGTCAGTGTTAGCAACCACTCCCACATGCAGATACGATATCCGCCATCTTGTTGTTGCCGTTTAGTTCATTGACGGGTTTTGCAGACAATGAAGATATCCAGAATAGGAACCTAGGTTAGTTCTTACTTTTGTATTAGAATGTTCTGCATTTAACTGCATTTAACAGTTGTCGCCTTGTTACATTTTTGATGGCGACCGTTCTTTGGAAAGTTTCCGGTCCGATAATGGCCGCCTGCGGCTGTTCCAAGAATTGGACCAGTGGGGTTTTGCGGCAGCAGGAAATATAAATTAATCTCATCCGACTAATTAGTAAAAGACAGGTCGTATGAGGAAATGTAAATATAACGATTGAACGACTGTCAGATTGCAGTTACAGCCAATATGAATACAATCTGGGTGACAGATATATAATCATGGTGTCCTATATTATGTATCTGTCACCCAGATTGCATTCATATTGGCTGTAACTGCAATCTAACAGACGTTCAATTCTTAAGTAGCTTATCGTTCAAACAAAACCGCATCAATCAGATTATTTAGATACACAGTGACATAAACATTTAAGGGACAGGTTCATTATCTAATCTTGTACATGTATAAGGGAACACTCACATGCTTTTGTAGAAATTATTTTAACGAATCCTAGACGAGAATTTGTTCGAGTTCATGTAGTAATACAGAACATAATCGATTTGATAAAGCCGAGTCCAGCTGGGACTAAATATGATGCTTTGAAGGAATCACTGAAGTGGAGTGATTCACACTCGACTGTTATATCTATGCCCGGTAACACTCGACTGTTATATCTAGGCCCGGGGTAACACTCGACTGTTATATCTATGCCCGGTAACACTCGACTGTTATATCTAGGCCCGGTAACACTCGACTGTTATATCTATGCCCGGGGTAACACTCGACTGTTATATCTAGGCCCGGTAACACTCGACTGTTATATCTATGCCCGGTATTAACACTCGACTGTTATATCTAGGCCCGGTATTAACACTCGACTGTTATATCTAGGCCCGGTAACACTCGACTGTTATATCTATGCCCGGTAACACTGGACTGTTATATCTAGGCCCGGTAACACTCGACTGTTATATCTATGCCCGGTAACACTCGACTGTGATATCTATGCCCGGTAACACTCGACTGTTATATCTAGGCCCGGTAACACTGGACTGTTATATCTAGGCCCGGTAACACTCGACTGTTATATCTATGCCCGGTAACACTCGACTGTGATATCTATGCCCGGTAACACTCGACTGTTATATCTAGGCCCGGTAACACTGGACTGTTATATCTAGGCCCGGTAACACTCGACTGTTATATCTATGCCCGGTAACACTCGACTG
>JAUMHH010024260.1:0-10591 GCA_032359455.1 Chlamys rubida | reverse complement strand
CCTAAACTTGTCCACACTGTTGGAATTACTTCTTTGCCCCATATACTATTTTAAGTAATTCGTATCCTACGGACATATCTCCATTAGGATCCAGTGTTATATGGGATTTTACCGTCTATTTTACTTCTTTGACCTATAGATACATATATAGGTACATTTATAAAAGGTCATGCATACTACTTAAACGTTCTAAAAGAAATGTTATTCCTGTTCTTGTATTGAATATCATCCTTGATGTGTAAACATACATACATGTACATGTATGTAAACCAAGTGCCTATATTCAATGTTATGGATTTCCAATGGGGAAAAAAGGGATCCATCACTAAATTTTACAATATTGATGCAGAAAACAGACATCAAAATAATTATTTAACAGTTCCAAATGTCATAGACCATATATATATATAACATTTCAAATCAATTTTATTGTATCAAAACTACAAGTGGATTAGACACAGGCATCACCTATTAAAGCCTTTCCAGATGGAAGAGTTGAAGCATTGACCATGCATGTATGTACTGTATGTATTTTGCTGTCATTTCAACTTTTTATGACAACCTAACCATATTGGCAATTTAATTAATTTGACCCCTAAGCCTATCAAAATCTAATTTAAAGATCAAACATGTAAAAACAAAAAATGATATGTCAGTGTTAGTGAAAAAAATCAATGTTTGCTATGAAAATATAGTTCAGATAGAAGAATTGTGAAAGTCTGCCTGCAGGCTATTACTGGAGAAATGAACTTGTACACCCGTGTTTACAGGACTTATTTCAGTTATACTGATTGAACTTGTACACCCGTGTTTACAGGACTTATATCAGTTATACTGATTGTATGTGTACATGTATCATGTAACTCTGTATCACAGAGATAAGGAAAGCCCTGATACTAATTATACATGTGGTTAGCCACTAGAGGTGGCAGAAACACTGCATTACAAAAACTGACAGCTTATATACCCTAGGGCCAACCAACTTGTATCATATATACTGTTACAACTTGTGCACCAAACAGTAGTGGACAAACCTTGACGTGGGCCAGGTCCTGCTGTTTCACTTGGTCCTTTCTGCAGCCTCTTACACAATCAATGAAACATTGAAATATTGTCCTCAATCGTGAATTTAGGGCCATTGATGCTATATGTCACACACATCACTTCAATGATCCCTCCCCCATATCCCTCTAAACATACTACATCTAGGAGCATACACAGGCTCTACAAAGAGGCTCCCCACAGGATTTGCATGACAAGTGCTCAAAAGATACAATATATAGTACACTGTTTCATTCTTTAAAAGATTTAGCTTGTCTTTTGAAAAAAATATCAGTGTTAAAACAATTTTATTATTGAGTACACGAACATCATATTATTTCAAACAAGAATTGTATAAAACACTGAATGTTTGCAGTTCGTATTGACATGAGGCCCCAGAGGGGTATGCATGCCAACATTTTTGCAGGAGATCGAGGACGAAGTGTATTGTTATCTGCACTTTCATCACTGTCAGTGGGGTGCCGCCTCCATAGTCCATAGTTATCTACTTACAGGGCTATCCAGAGCTTACTAACCAGAAACCCCAGTGGTAAACTGACAAACACCACCAATAACATCACATCTTGTTAGATAGCTATAATATTGTAACAGGAGAGGGAAAATGCACGGCCAGACCGGGGTTCAAACCCGGGACCCTCTGAACTCTAGACGGACACACTACCCAGTTCAGTTCTGCTACAATATCATAACATTTTGTACAGAATTATATTTTATAAAGTAGTATTCTTATAACAATATCATTGATATTTCATTATCATTATTATCATAACATTACTACTGGTATTTTTTCATGTACAGTGTTATAGTAATTACATGTCAACAATGACCTTAGCTGTTAATAGGACGTAAAACAAAATAAAACCAAACACGTCCAAGTCCAAAACTTTTACCCATGAAATAACATTTACCAATATGAACATTTACAATGTAACCCTTCAGAATTCAGAATAATGTTGCAACTTAAACTTATTCACTTTCTTTATATACACCGTCCTTAAATGACCACGGCTGTTGATGGGACGTTAAACATACACCGTCCTTAAATGACCACGGCTGTTGATGGGACGCTAAACAATACCAAACCAATCTTTTATACAGGTATATTTATCATCTAAGTCTTGGAAAAAAATTATAAACGGTCAATTCAGATGCCATGTCATGATGTTCATGGTGAATTAACAGTAAGAATTACACTGGTAGTTTGAGGAGAAACAGATTACCTCCTCTGTAATACCAGACCCTCATTGTACATGTTTACCTCACTGATGCTGTAATTACACACAGGATTGTATAACACCAATAGACCCCTGGGTACGCCTGATCTATACTGAATGATTGCTCCAGACTGTTTACTGCACCACATACACTGTACCCTGTAATGTATAGCCTTTACACTTCCCACAGGATGGCTGATGCCAGGTGTACAATGCCAACAGGGACCATTCTTCTGCTTTATGTATGCATGGGAATGTATCTATAGGAATTCATGTGGTGCTCTTACACAAGTGTAGGATACATACACATTCTTTCCATGATCTGTTGATTTCCCCTCAAAATACTTGAATTGTATCAAAATTGTATCAAAATTGACTTGATCCTGCCAGCAGTCATACATAGAAGTCTATATGAAGTCTCATTTTGGAATGGATGATTTACGGAAATGGTGTTGAGATACAGCTAGGATACCATCAAGTAAAATTATATTATCACCATTGTCAATATTGTGAAATATTTGTTAATGTCCTTTTCAAAATAAGTATTCCATAAAAATTACATGACAGGAAAAGATACTCTAAGCCAGTCTCCAGAAAAAACCCTCTGACCATTGTGGTTGACTAAAAGGTAGTTTAGAACCACCAGCACATATCACATGTCTCAATCCATATTGCTGACTGTTACGACTGATTAAGGTAAGTTAGAACCACCAGCACATATCACATGTTTCAATCCATATTGCTGACTGTTACGACTGATTAAGGTAGGTTAGTACAACCTGCTTATATCATGCCTCAATCCAAATATCAGCTATAATGACTGACCTAATGTAGGTTGGAACCATCAGCATGTCATGTAACAATCTATACAGCCTTCCATTTTTAAGTTGAGAACCACTAGTAAACTTTTAGAAATGTATACAGACTTTCCAGGGATCACTATAATGCAGTTACTGGCCTATATAATAATAAAATTCACTTACTTTGTTTCCTACTTGTTTTTTATGAACTTATTACTATGATTCAAATATTTTGACTCCCAAGCTGTTTATATTACTTCTATTCTCCAAGGTAGAAAACTTAAACTGTGTGTCTTCTCATGAGCTCATTGATTGGTCTAAATCACAATATCCATGTAATTCTAACCAACGTAAATGTCAGTTACAGTCTAGGCCTAGAAATCCAAATAATTAAAGAAAAGACTTGCAGCTCACCTGAAGTAAAACTAGATACGTACCCCTCCACTGAATTTATGATATTTGTGTGTGACACTTTGTGGCGATTATCTTGTTACTGTGACACACAATGATGCCAGATGACAAGTAGGCTATACATTGTTCACTAATCTAGAATATAAATATATTCTTTTCTTTTAACCATTCTCAAATTTATAGAGCATTTTAAATAAAATAAACGAATTATAAATTTCATTAATATTGATTAATTTTTACAGTATCAACTATTAGGTACTTATGTATGGTCTCATAACGATAAAGAAAGACTATGCTAACTCAATACAAACTGTGCCCTAAATATATATCTAAAAATTAAATTAAATTCATCCTCACAGAAACAGATACTCTATAGATACATTATCTACATAATACCAAATATCATAACATCACTTCTAATCTTTAGGCACAAAACTCTGCACAAACAATTATAAAATTATCACCATCGCAATATGACTTGATATAAATATGCAAAGCTGTACACCTACTTCTCCACAACTGTTCCAGATCACAGTGGCAGCATTTCCCATTTTTGTCCATGCCAGTCATTGCTTTCGACAGCACCTAGGCAACCATGTGTATACCATAGGACACGTGTATCTCGCCGGTAGTCTCAGGCACCGGGCTCCAACTCTACATAGTATTACAAGACCCTGGCACACGTACACGCGTATACGATGCTAATCAATCTACGCACAGTAAACACAGAAAAACTGACACAAAGTCAGTGTGGATTAGTACTAATTTAACTTTGTCTCTCCGACAGTCAGTACCAGGGTTACAACTTCTGTTCATCTGGAATGCATGGAACTTAGCTCTCCTTGATGAAAGTAAATCATGTCTATATCCTCCTCTTGAAATTGTGAATTCTTATGTACACCAGTTTTCCTATAGCTATTATATAGAGTTAATAATAGCTACAGCAGCTATAGAGGTATTTTAACACCCAACTAGTATGAAACTTCAGGAAGATATATCATCACAACACCTAGTAGGCTATATCCAAATATTGATGATTTCCACTTATGCAGATATAGACTTCAATGTTTTTTATCCAGAGAAAGTAATCACTACTCGTCTGTTAAGTCAGAAACAGCTGTAATTAAAACTCAGTTATAGCCACTGAATTTTTAGAGACATCTTTGCAGAGTTCTTCAAAAAATGTACAATGGCAGCAATACGATTATGCTTTAAAGTTGGTACATATACATGTACTTAGTATCTATCAGCAAGCAATCCTTCGCTCATGTCTACCCACAGTTCATCGTTCATCATTGAGCTAGGGAACACACTTTAAGACCAACCATCACATGTGTGATTTATTTACTTCCATGTAGTGGATAGGTACTTACTCAAAGTCATGTTATTAAATAAAGAGGGCCCACTGGAGAAGCGACAGGGGTATGCCACAATATCACAGGGGTAGGGGATAGTCAGTAAGTATTTTCCATGCTAATTACTGCGTAAACAGATGACTTCATTGGAAGACATTTGTTTATGATGAGGAGGGGTCTGACTGGCTCTTCTAATTCATTTACCATGTACATAATACTAATAAGTATAGTCAGCTTAACATAAACACAGACCTGTATGATCTCACATTGAGGGAAGATCAATTCAATTTGGCACCATACAAAGTGAGTTTCAAGCAAAATGAAACAATTAATACGACAGTCATTTTATGAAACTGTTGTGAGATAAGTTTAGGTGTTTTCAAGTCATACTTCGACAGTTGTTAACATTTTTACCAGGTGTTAGGGTTTATTTAGTCTATGAGTTGGGGTGTCTAGTATTTCTATTTTCAGGATATATTATACATGTTACTAGCTTAAAATAGGTTTTAATTTGTATATACTTATGAAAACAATGTATCGTGACTGTACTGAACATGGAGAGGTACAACTATGGTATGACGTGGTAAAACTGTAAACAGTATGTGCTGTACATGTATAGTACATGGAAACAAATCTCACAGACGTTGGAAGACAACATTTCATTTCCACTTCCGCCAAGACATCCAACATATGTATGTGTGTGGGTGTGGAGTAATAAATCAGTTCCAAGTGTGATGTTACAAAACCTACCGTCTGGGTAGTACAGAAAACACTTACAGGTACACAGGTCTTTTATCACATACTGTAGAAATGAATTTCATAAAAAAAGGATATATGATTCCTGATATTTTAGTGATGTTATTAATAATTGTGTTAATAATTTATCTTAATTGTAATTCAGGATAATAAAACTACATCCACAATCTTGAGACACATGTTACACTATAAAATGTTATGTGGTATGTTTTAAAAGCTGATCTTGAGACACACTTAATACTGTAAAATTTGGTTTGGGATGCTATTTTTAAAGCTGGCCTTGCGGGTTAAGGGTCATTTAATGAGCTTTCCAAAATGAAATATGTCGGATGAAACAATTAACATTCCATATCTATTTTATGGAATAAGATGATTAATGATATACTGTATCATAAGAAGGATATTTTGCAGGGATGATATTTTTTGTGATTTCGCAGGTCATTAACGTGGTCTTAGAAATATGATCTGCAGAATAATATAACCAGTACAAATATGATCTGCGATAATAAACTTCACAGCCGTAATGTCATGAAATAGCGAGCATGTGGTGGTGATCATTCTTATCAAGAGTAACACAAGATGTTTAATAGATCACCGGGTAAATCACACATCTGATAGTTTTGTTGAGGATTTAATTAACAAAAGACTCCTACCCACTACTTTTAAAATTTTGCTCAATATGCTGTAATAAAACTAATTCATTTGACTATTTGACACTGTGCTGAGTTGCTTATAACCAGGGAAACCTAGAGGGTTCCTGAATATATTCCCCACAGGTATCCAAACTTGAACAGGCAAGGTGGATATATAGGGGATATTTATATAATGACATTAAAAAACATCAAGTATATATGCATACAATACATTGAGTTGTCCTCCACAGATGGCAAATTCAACAGGACATTCAAACTTGGAGACAGTACATTCAAACTTGGAGACAGTATATAAACTTGGAGACAGTATATAACGCCAAAATGTGGTTCCTCCTCATATCTAAATTACGAAATAATCATCTGCGTAATTTTCATTTTTATAATTTTTGGTCAAAATTGCAAAAATTTAAGCCTGCTGTTATATGGGGCAACACATATTTCAAGGACTTAACATTTATATGGGGCAACACATATTTCAAGGACTTAACATTTATTAGAAGACTGTATTGATATCCCTGTGTTATTTGACAAATTGTTTGTTTGATGTTTTCATTGGTGTTAACATGATGCTTTTAAACTGTCACACAAGTCTTCCTCTGAGAATTTAGTTTGTTCTTCTAAACTGTTTCCACTTTTGGTTCTAACTGACCGCTTCCTTAGGTTATCTGTTGAATAAATCAACAGTTTTTTCAAACTACAAATATTTGATTGATATTCAATCTAAGTTTCTTTTTGTAGTTTCGTGGTATCGGATAATCCTAAGGTTTTGGTATACAGCTAGTACTGTCAGTCGTTTCAATACTAGATTAGCTTAGTACTTTATATTTCTTTCTTTTGATTTTACATCCTTTAACAATGGTGACTGCACATGCCAAGCCTGTCAAAAAGCATCAATTTACTTGCCAAATGTTTTAGACAGCAAATTTTTCATATCTGTGTTAGTAAGAGGGGAGATAACCTGGTTAGTTGATAATGATCCTATAGCTATAACTCATTGCAGATGAAAGTAAAACTTAAGTTAAACAGTTTTGCTATTTCTGCATAGTCCTGGATTTTTTTTTTAATTTGCAACTGTTATTCTATTTTTGTTTTTCAAAACAATACCGTACTGTATTTATAGGGTTTTCGTAGTGTTCTTGTGAGGTGATTTCTGAAAATGTTGATGAGTCAAATTCAGTCCATTAGCTTAATTATTTTTATTAATAGAGGGTTATTTTAAATGTGGACAACAAGCTTTGAAGTGCCAAAGAAACAGCATGACTCCAGACTCAAATGTCTGTTGTCTCAAAAATCACTGTTTCATTAATTTTTTTAAGACATTTTTTTAAGACATTTAAAATGATTCAATCATTAACTAAAATTATGGTTTATGATTAGGATAAGTCTTTAGGAGCTCCACAAATATGAGGAAAATAGCCTCCTTATGGTGATGTTTATATCATTTTATTTTTTATATCTTGATGTTATTTTAAATTATAAATCAAATAGTGTCATACATTTTAGTTATTATACCAGATATATGTATATAAATGGCATGTATTTAACTCAGTACAAATATTTTCACAAAAGTGACACATGAGTGAAAGAAATTAAGTACCGGTATTTCGACAAATTAGTGGCCAGTACCTGGCGACTGCCTCACTTAGGCCTCAAACCCATGACCCAGTGGTGGACGGCTAGTGGTAAGCAGAATGTAAGACACTGTAACCATTTGGCCAAAGCGTGCAGCACCCTTATCACAAGTGATACATGTAAAAATATAAATACATTCAATTACAAAAAGTATATCAGTTGTTGACAGAAACACCTCTGGTGCCTTTTTATTCTTGATGTCAGATATCCATATCTGTTTTCTGTTTCATCAAATATTTACGTTCATTAAACAAGGCATTTTAGAAATGTAATACTTGGCTAATACAGTAGTTTATATGTATAGGCACAGTGTAATACAAAGACTTTTTGCTGTACAATTACATCTTTTGATGACCTGAAAATAATTCCCATATTATGTAGCCATGGAGAGTTTCCTCTGGCCCTGATACCAGACTAAGACATTTTGGCAGATAGATGGCCTAGCCCGAGTTTCCTCTGGCCCTGATACCAGACTTAAGACATTTTGACAGATAGAAACTCAGGCTACATTTAAGGTAGACCTAAACAGAACTCATTTATAACAAAACTGACTCACACCAAGCAGTTGGACAATCAAACACCTTACAGTCATACACATATTTTAGAAACCGACATATATTTGACAGATAACAGGCCTCCTCCTGTACTCAGTAGGCTATAAATTTGATGGTGATGTCCAGGATAATCAGCATAAATTTCTACAATAACGAGTCTACAAAGATTTGATTACCATTTGTTCATCTGATTCCTTTTCATTGACAGTGTAGCATATGTTATAAACGCAGCAGCAAGCTGACTATACTGTCGTGCTAATCTGGTCATGAACAGTAGCTTCTAGTGTGTGGTTCGGTTACACCTGAGCCTCCGGCATGCATGCCCATGCACGACACGGTATCCTCGGACTTTATCATTGATCACAACGTAGAGACGCCGAAGTTGTCATGCCAAACATGGAAAAGTCTCAAATCAACCAAAATTCGCCCATTTTGAATAGTAAATTGAAGAGTCGCTTCCTTGATTTCCATTTCAAGGCTTTTGACAAAGTAAGCTTGCATATGGACCCTTTAGGGTATCGCTACACGACGAGACAAGACAAACGAAAGTAAAAAAAACTCTAAGCATGTACGAGGAAATAAATTCGATAAATTACACGTTTCACAACATCATAATGACGGTGAAACACATTTGAAATGAAAATAATACTATTCTGTCATTTTAAACTGCAACGATTACATAGAACTTGTAAACAATTTTCTCAATATTTCACAGATGAACTTACATGCTCCGGAGATCTCACTTTGTTTAATGGTGGCAGCCATGTTATGACGTCACGTAATATGAACCATTGGAACTCCTCGGAACTTTACATTGATTAGTACCTAACTTTGACCTCGTGACCCCGACCTAGATTATAGCAAACATGGCAGCAAGCACAGTTCATGTGGCTGCTGCAGAATCTGCCAATACAGTCGCTGAAATATTCAAAAAGATGTCGTATGGACCTGCACCTGAATCCGACAACGTTGTAAAGGTATACAACTTAAAATTAGTTATCAACACATTTTATTGTTGGGGAAAAGCATGTTTATGGAAGTGCTTCCCCTTTTGTACAGTAACGTTAGATTATTGAGAATGAGTTTTATCAACTAAATACACAAACTTCAATCGTATCACTTAGTATCACAATTCATTTCTGAATACATTCCAGACTTTCTAAGGAGTTAAGTGTATACTCAAAGAAAGTTTCTGTAAGGTTAGTGTGTACCATGCACGACAGTCAATATATAACCAATTGCAATACAGCATTAGTAAATTGGGAGACAACTAGGCCTAATATATAAGCTCTAAGCTTGTATTTCAATCCCTGTGTATGAATATTAAATAAATGCTGTTTAAACTAAATTGAACAGGACAGTGGAAAACATCCTCCACTTCAGGGGATGCAATAGTAATATGGACTCAATGCCATTCTCTAAATAAAATGCATTTGTGTTTAATGGTGTAAGTTTTTGACACATTTTTAATTGAAATAGAAATGACACATTTGCAGTCATTGACTGAGACACAGGAATCTGACAAAGGTAGCAAATTAAAAAGAATGTTAGTTATTGAACACTAACAGTCCTAAAGACAAGAAAATACAGGTTACCTTACAAAACCATTTCACATAGTTGATAAATCCACCCAGAACAAATATTAATGAAGTTAAGTAATGTAGGCAATCAAATCGCTCACTGGCACTACCCCTTGCTTTATAGGCTCATCAAAGTTTTTTTTTTTTACAAAAACAATGTAGAGCCTCTATAATGCATTACTGAATGCACAACCAGTGTTATTTAATTTGGTCCTCCGTGTTTTCAATCTATTATAATCGATGCAACACTTACAGGACAGTTGGGTTTTTAAGAAAAAGCACAAATAGTCTCATCCCCCCCCCCCCCCTTTCCAAGTTGGTTGGTTCTAAAAAAAAATCTTACTACATGGTACATGGTTATATCAAAGCAGCAAAACTGTCAGTGCTCACCTGCTATCACAATCTTCCAGCAGCCGTGTATTGCGTGCTTCTCGGTGAAAACCCTTTCCCACACCAGGCCATAGTGACACTCATTAGTCAGCTAAAACAGCTATATCTTACTGCATACTTCCCACCTCTCACAATGGAAAACTGTGGGCAATAAATCACTTGCTACCACAGTCCACTGCACACA
>JAUMHH010024249.1:0-10591 GCA_032359455.1 Chlamys rubida | reverse complement strand
TGATTGAACGCTATTGCCAAATCCTGTTACTACCAGATCAGGAACATCGGCTGTATCCGGCAGTTTATAACTGCAGAAGCATGCAATATATTGGTGCATTCACTTGTTACCTCTCGGTTGGATTATGGTAACGACCTGCTCTGTGGTATATCTGACAAACTAACTAGTCGTCTGCAGAGAGTCCAGAACACTGAAGCACGGCTGGTTACTCGTACTCGTAAGAGAGGGCACATCACACATGTGCTATATTCATTGCACTGGTTACCTGTACGATACAGGTCGGAGTCAGAATCATTGTTGTGTGTCCCAAAATCTCGTACTGTGACCTACGGAAACCGGAGCTTTAGGAGGGTTTCGGTCACGTTGTGGAATAGCTTTCCATCTGATATTAGACATTCAAATACCCTGGCAAAATTCAAGATAGACATCAAAACTCACCTCTTTATGTCTGCATTTTTGGTTCTTTGCAAAGACGTCATGTAAATACCACCCTTTGTTTATTCATTTATGTGCACATTGCGATGATTATCTGCTTGCTTAATGAATAAAAGTGATAGTAATGCCATAATACTAGGGTTGTCAAACCGGTCTTATTTTTGTAACTGGTTACTCTTTTACCGATCGAGTAACTGGTTAATCGGTCAATTTGGTATTCAAATAATAAAGAGCAACAAATACATTATATGTTTGGAAAATATTCTATCTAAAACGTATTTACACCACAAACATACATGTATATAGTAATCAGCATGATAGTTTACTCGTGTATTTCAAGGTTTACACAGGAAATAGTTGCATGTAACCTCAGTGGTTATATGTCATGGACAACGAATGTCGGAATGCAGTAAGACGGATTCAATTACAGTTATCTGTTGTGCAGAGAGCGAAAGTGACCGTAGCCCCTGGATATCGAGGATGCCGTCACTGTTACTCAAACCGTAGTTACTATTTATTATCGTTTCTTTCTTTATTTGTAGTTTCGACCTTAAATCAACTGATTCATCCGCCAACTGTTTTATTTCACATTTGTTTTGGTATACTGTATAATCATAACGACCCATTCGATGTCGTTTCGCATTTCAACCAACAGCGTAAACAATATTTCAATTTAATTAATTTCAAAGTCTTTACCTTCAAGAATATAAGGAAACACTTCAGTGCTTAGAAGAGGCTACAAATAAAAACGGTTAAATAAACCATTAACGCTTTATATGGACCAAATATAGCAAACGTATTACAATTGTGTTGTATGAATCACAGGTAAATATCAGGTATTCACAGGTAAAATGGAGCATTTATGAAGCAGTATATACTTCAAGAGGGACAAGGAGACACTCGAAAGGGCTATTTCCACAGCATTGTAAACTTTGTATCAGGAAAAACTGTTTTGGTCTGCGTGAGTCAAAATATGTAACAATCTCGTAGAACAAGTAATCTCGGCACCAACAGTAAATTCTTTCAAAAACAGATTAGATAAGCATTGGGAAGATCAAGAATTTTTATATAATGATAAGTCCGAAATTCTATAGAAATTGGAAATGTTGTCACAATTGATTTATTGAATGTAGTGTTATTATTGTAAACTTGAGTCCGGTGTAGAGGATCTTTAATGATACTGTACTGGTGATAAACTTAACTGATATACACACCTGTCTATTGTTGTAAATAGGCTGCCACTCCGTCACACGTTGTTTGTCACAAAAACTTTGTAAGAGGCAGCATATGTATACTGAGGAGAACCCCTCACAATAATAAAAGTGCATTCTGCAATGATTTCAAGGGAAAACGTCACTTTTCACTTACTATGCTTTTTCCATTTCGAAAACACCGCCATCCTTCGAGGGACACAACCTACTTTTTTTCTTTCTTTTTTTATATATTTGGACGGAATTGAGTTGCACACCGTCATGACGTTAACAATATGTATTTTAATCTTCATTGTAAACTATACCGCAGAAAATGTCCTAGCATTTAGGCAGTGCTATCACGTCACATCTGCAAATATAATGTATTTTACATTAGAGAATAGACAGGAGAGGACACAGAGAAATTTCGTTCAAATAGAGCAAATAATCACATGGACATTGAAATGTACAATTAAAATGTATACCGTTGACGTAGTACATATAAGTATTAGTATTAAATGCGTATGCGTACCAACACGTTATACAGAGCACACACGCATTAACATTAGACAAAGAACACCATCAAATTGAAGTATAATCAATGCCAATCTTACTACTAATTTGAAGTATTTGTGGAGTCATGTTCTGCAGATGTGGTACAGGAGATGGACAAATGCACGGCCAGACCTGGATTCGAACCCTGGACCATTGTAACTCTAAACGGACAATCTACCAATTGAGCTACCTGGACACCGACATTCCAACTAGTCCTGTTATGTTACATTCCTCTCTACTTTGCCAAGCGTACACCCAATGCTTGACACAAGGGTTGGTCACAGGCACCACTGTAACAGGAGATGGGGAAAATGCACTGCCATACCAGGGTTCGAATCCGGGACTTTCGGAACTCTAGACGGACGCTCTACTAATTGAGCCACCTGGTCGCCAACGATCGACCCAGTCCAGTTGCACTACACATGCTTTCATAATAAAACTTATTTTTGATTATTAATTTGACAGAAATACCGTTGTTTTAAATCTAAATATCTGGAAATAAAAATAAAAGCAGCAAAGGATTCATTTCAAGGGTGCGAGGCCTTCCAACTTACGATTTTATCAGTGTAGCTATCTAGGTGTTGTTAAAAAACGAGGAAAATAACTAAAAGCAACTAAGACTGTTTTATTTGTGGTATAGCTTCAACAAAGGTAAGGGGAAATACTCCTACATGGAAGACCCGTTGCCTTACCGTACACCGCCAATCAAGGGAGAAAACTCTAGTTCGCTTGAGTTTGAGTAACGCAAGGATCAGGTGAATTAGTCGCACAAATTGTTTGTTCAAATTCAACAAATACGCCGTTATGCCCCTGTGACTGCTACCATCATCAATGTAAAAAGGAGACACTCCAATCATTGAATTTACATTGAAAACAAAGATAAATTAATTGTATCTTTCTATGTGTTTTTTTTTCGGTTAATTATTCATTTTACACGAATTGTTCATGAAATTTTGGAAGAGTCACTTTTGTGGGAACGGGGTAGGATGCGACAACTTTCCATCATAATTTAAATTTGACATCCGATCATGATTAGACCCCGATTGCTATGATAGTATGACGTAAATATTCTGATTTGAACACTTACTGATTTGAAAACAATAATTACTCAAAGGGATGTTCAATGAAAACGTAAACACAAATGTACCAATGTGTTGTGTATAAGGAAACAAATAGGAACGAGGGAGTACATTTAAACCTTTGTTGGGTTTTTTTACTAAAATTTCTGGCTGTTTTAACATATATCATTAATATTAATATTAACCATTCATTGTGCATATTTTTGTTCACATTTTTAACTGTTACAAATAGGTAAGAGTACAGTACCAGCTACACATTGCATTCGCTTTTACATTTGCAATGTAGTATTACTTATATGATTTCAAGTAAGAGTGAATACATAACTCTCTCCTCTGACTTCTATCATTTCTCTTTTCTAACCATCTAGCGTAAGCTGTACTATACCAAGTAATACATATTACACTCTGTCTACTCATACTTTCTTCGCTTATTCTTTTTCTCTGGTAGCGTACAGGTGATGTCTTAGTGCTTTGTAAGTACATCTTAAAAAAGGTCATATAGCTAAAAGATAAATGATTGAACTATGTGTGTGTAAACGAAAAAAAAGTAAATGAGGTTTGAAAAAAATTATCGAGAGAAAAAGTCTTTTGAAAGGCCAAAGTAGGCGATAAATTTATATACTCGTCATGTGGTCAGTGTTGTGTCAGGATAAGTTCTGTGGGAATTTCAGAATAATATCTTATATGATGATGATGTCTGATGATGATGATGATGATGTCAGATGACGGTGATGAGGATGATGATGTTAAGAATTATGTCAGGATGTTGATGATTATGATGAGGATGAGGATGAGGATAATGATGATGAGGATGATGAAGATGTTAAGAATTATGTCAGGATGATGATGATGATGATGATGATGATGAGGATGAGGATGAGGATAATGATGATGAGGATGATGAAGATGTTAAGAATAATGTCAGGATGATGGTGATTGTGATGATGATGACATGATATGATGATGTTGATGAATGATGATGATGAGGAGTGTAAAAAAACGTTTAATAAACTATTTAAAACTTATAAGACACCTTTGTTTTAATATGTATGAACAATCATGTACTAAGCAATCGTGTACTTATGAACAATGTCATATATGTTTCGTCTTGTCTTGGAAAAAAATGGAAAAAAAAACAATTCTGTGGGATTTATACATTGACATTTAAACTTTATTATCTATCCACTGTCCGGTTATTCCGAGGTCAGTATTTGACCACAGGCTATTTCACTGTTTTAGTTCGTGTATATAGAGCATATCTGATGGTTTCCGGACTAATATCAATATTGGCCAGTGCGGGTGTAACTATTGCAGTTTTCAGCCTCACGACTAAAATATAAACAATACACGAGGGTAAGCTATTAATAAATAGTATATTTAGTACAACCTTTTAACTTCGAATGAAGAAGACGAGACCTGAAACAAACGGCGGGGATGTCTCAAACAACATAATATATTTAGTACAACCTTTTAACTTCAAAATGAAGAGGACGAGACCTAACACAAACGGCGGGGATGTCTCAAACAACATAATATATTTTCATTGTTAAACGGGGCTTTTATTTGTCTACTTTTATGACGTCATACAACCAAGAGCGATACCGACCACAACTCTTCCAGAATTTCTTATTGGTTATAATATATTGTATTCTGTGTGTTCATTGGAATTAATCCGGCAGTACTCGTTTTCAATAGTGAGAAACATTTTTTCTCATATATTTCTCTACAGTGAAAAATACATGTAGCACCTATACCAGTAGTTAAATATATTGAATAAATTATACCCACTTTGCACCTTTTTTTGTTCAATATGCTGCAAATTTGTTACTATAAAAAAGTATTACCATGATGTATGGCATTTTTTAGAGTGAAGTATTTTTAGATAAACATGCCTGCTATGTGTTTGGTCGCCAACAGCATGGCGTCCTTGACAGTTAAGTAATTTTAGATACACGTGCCTACTGTGTTCTTGGTTGCCAACATCATGGCGTTCTTGACAGTTTAGTAATTTAAGATACACGTGCCTGCTTTGATCTTGGTCGCCAACATCATGGCGTTCTTGACAGTTTTGTAATTGTATGTACACGTGCCTGCTATGATGTTGGTCACATGGCGTTCTTGACAGTTTTGTAATTTTAGATACACGTGCCTGCTGTGTTCTTGGTCGCCAATAGCATGGTGTTCTCGAGAGTTTGGAAATTAATTAACCATACCTACTATATTCATGGCTATCTAGGTTCATGATTAACTTATCCGTAACAGCCTACTCTAACCAAACATTGATACCATGCATATTCTAACAAATCACCGAATTCAGGAAGCATCGTTTAGTGTCTGAACTCCGCCATATAACACTGTTAATAAATAAAGCATAGCGTTCAGCATCCGTAACAAAGAGTTTTGTAGACAATCATACCTTTTTTCTTTTTTTTTATTTAACTTTCATCTCTTCTGCTCTTCTAGTGGTACTACAAACCACAATGTCATTTCCGCATAATTTTAAGAATTCGGTATAGCAGCTTGCCAAATAATAAAAAAAAAATCTACCAGGAAATAAAAACACACGGATCTTTCCCTGTTGATTTTATTTTCTAAAATATCTAATGTATACAACAGGAAGTACATCCAGAGCTTAATATCAAATTGGCATCTTCCTGTGACTTAACGCATCCGGCTGGCTAAAAAGTAGTATTTCACTATAAATGAATTTGTAATAGGAGCTGAAAACTGCACGGCCTGTCCGGGATTCGAGCCTGGGACCCTCCGAACTATAGACAGACGTTCTACCAACCGAGCTACCTGGTCGCCGACGATCGACACAATCAAGTTCCGCTACTATCCTCACCCAATAACCATGTAAAACCAAGGTTCGGGTATCCCCTTGCCAAGCGTACAGCCAATGCTTGAAACAAGGGTTGGCAAGCTCGCCAATTTTGTAATAGGGGAAATAGAAATGGACGACCAGACTTGGATTCGAACCCGTAACCCTCAGAACCCTAGATTGACTCTACAAACCTGGTCGCCGACGATGAATTCCGGTTCAATTCCGCTACAGATTAGTACTACAATCATATTACAGTATTTCATTATACAATTACAGGATATTTAACCTTATGAAAACATAATTACAATTCAACACAAAACAACACTATTCTGTATCACTTATATATCACAATTTCAAGTAGTAAATATAAACCCACGTGTCGTGCACATAGTTATCAAAGAGCGGAAAACCCCACCGACCCACAAAGCTTAGTGCTGTGAGGTTTATGTCTTACACCAGGCCTCTTAAAGTGCTGGTTTTAGTTTAATTTTGAGTGGTCGGATGGCTTAGAAGGTAACACGCTCGCCTTTCACCAAGATAACTGTCCAGAATGAAGCTCAGGTAATATGGCAACCAAACAGGTAATATTACAACTTAACAGGTAACATGACAACCAAACAGGTAATATGACATCTAAACAGGAAATATGACAACCAAACAGGTAATATGACATCTAAACAGGAAATACGACAACCAAACAGGTAATATGACAACCAGATAGGTAATATGACAACCAAACAGATAACATGATAACTTAACAGCTAATATAACAACCAAACAGGCAATATGACAACCACGCAGGTAACATGATAACTTAACAGGTAATATAAGAACTAAACATGTAATATGGCAATATGACAACCACACAGGTAATATAACAACTAAACAGGTAATATGACAACTAAACAGGTAATATGAACCCGTAAAATATAAATAAATTATCATCACCATATTCTTCACAAATCGATAGACATAGACAACAGAAAAAAGTTAAAGTAAGGGAAGTTACTCTCATGCCTTTTTACTGTAAAAAAATATGTTGACATTAAGGGATTCTGACACGTGTGATACGATACATTGTGACGTCAAAGGATCAAAGAGAATGACGTCACATATTCATAGCAAAGACAAGAATGGTTATAGTTCTTTTCATTATCAAGTCTTAATATTTACAAATGAGTTGAGTTTATGACAAAAAAACAATATAATAAACTCGTCCATCTGAAATTTGTGAAATTCTCAATTAATCTCGTTTCATAGATAAAACGCAATGTCATTCTCAGTTTAGACCTGAACAGGTAAAACGAATAAAATTGTATAGTCGCCATTGCCCTTCGATGCTATAGGTGTATATTTATACTGGAGTCGGGATATTTGTCGGATTATATTCCTTGTAGACTAAATGTTAATCTTTTCCGTGTTCTACAAAGGATTTGTTGAATGCCATATTCTAAACAAGACTCTATTTTAGATATATCAATCCATTTACGATATATGCGTAGTTTCAACGTAAAATTAACTAAATAAATTGTTTTAGTAAGAGCTACTCGCACTAGAACCATTTAATGTAAATATAATCTTTCGTTTCACAACTTTTAATTACAAAAATATGGGAATATGTGTGTCAAACATAGGTATACAGATGTCATGCTTCTTTGCACAGTAAACCTGCGATTAACTATACACGCAGCCTTATACACAATAACTGTGATTTGTGTTAAGAGTTGTTTCCTTCAGATTTTCAAAAATATAAGTAAGTTTATTATGATAATTAGATTTAGCTAGGCCAACATTAGATACCAACAATTAGTTATCGTGAAATATATACCCACACTTTAGAATGGTATTGATTTCATGTTGTTGTTTTCTTATTGTTACATGCATGTTCAATTTTACCCCTTCCATGTTCCTGTTTTGTAGATCTGATACATGTAATAATTTCTAGACCAGCGCTGTGCCTACACCAGCTATGGGTAGTAAGTATTTGTGTAACGTGTCACGGTGGTTGTCGTTACGCTAGGTTGAAGCTCAGCAATCCGAGGCTTCCAATACAATGGTAGGAGATACTTAACGTCTGCTCTAGTCTCGTTCAACCAGACTCTTCTTGCCTGCGCAAGCTACGCCGAGCAGTCTTGAATTACAAGTGAGCAAGCGTCTGGTAAAAAACGCTGATCTAGTTTTTAAATCTGCGAAACGTCTGTTAAATAAGCCAATGAGCTGACTAGAAAATAAAGAAAGAAAGAAACCCCAAAACATCTCGTTTAAAAAAGATAAACAGCAGTGCTTTGGTGTTTATGGTTGTAATCTGAAATAGCTGTGTGCCTCTGACATTGCATAAAACATATCATGAGACAAATGGATATTAAAGAAATTAATAATGTACAAATAAAAAGATAAATCGTCTTTTATGATTTCCTTATAAGTGTAACAAATATAGGTCGTTCGACAGGAGATTTTTTTATGGTTTATATGCGTATGTTGCCGCCAGCTCAAATTTCGAGCGGAATATCGTCTAAATATGTGGACTCTGTGTTATATTTTTGTGTCGCCTAGATATCACGTAGTCCTTATGAGAAACGGGAAGCATAAGATATAGCGACATCTGATACGTGCGAGGCGTGTAGCCCGACGCCATGTTGGGGTGAAGGTACAAAATGACGCGATCATAGTGCGGTTCGGTTCGTATTAAAAAGCAAGCCTTTAATTTGTAGAAACCGTGTTGTTAACCAATCCTGTATGAGTCAATAGACAAAATGGATCTCAAAACAACATTGCACGGCTCTACCAGATCAAACTCACTTTTGAAAGCCAACTTGAAACGCTTAGCATTTTACCTCAAGTCTAGTTTTTTTTTATATAAACCAACCTACTGGCCAATGGAATAAGGCGTCCCTACAGGAGGTGTCACCTAGCGCGTCATATAGCACAGGGGGTTTCCTAGTATTCCCAGTATCACAATTCTATCTTAATCAGCCACATGAAGAGGATGGTATCAAGGTTTCAGATATCGGAACAGTCCGGAAACGTCGACAATTTCCGCAAGCGGGAAAAATGCTTTCTCGTTTACGGAAAGTGCCGACGGTACCCGAATGATTTGTCGATGTCGCCTTGGTAACAAACTGATCATGCTAAATCGCCCGTTTCGTGTATGATAATATCCTCTTCCTATCTTTATAATTTCAATTTCTTCCCAATATAATTTTCTTTCATTTCTGAACGAACCCATAGCTACGTTTAGTTTGCTATGTATATAAACGATAGTGGGGCGGTTCCTCGCATTCATATAACGAGAGGGTGCATGGTAAGTGGTAACGCCTATTTCCGGGTCGCCGAGTTTAAACTTAGTATGTGACTTTGTTCCCTGTTGCCCATCCTCCCTGACGTACAGATAGTTCGCAACGAGCATTAAACGGTTGTTCATTTAGCGTGAGGCACACACACCTCACTTAGAAATGTGACCGACGGATTTGCCTGACTACTCTTGTAGCTGTAAAGACTCACTCTCGTACCAGGAACATATCAACGCCGCCTGTTGAGAACTGTTATCCCGATTGTCCTAAAATACGAAATCCCATGTACCCTGTCAGCAGGCAAAGCCTCCCAGTCTTGTTAGAGAAAATGATGTGGCTGTACGCGTCCCTACCCCCACCCCTCCGGGAAAATCGTCCCAGAATTAATATTAAAAAGAAACTACTCATTATCTTCTAAAAGTGATCAGACTATCCCTTTGTTCAACTAGAGGACAATATGTAGTTTATTATTATTATAAATCAACTCATCAGTGTTGAATGAAATTAATATTACAAAATAAAGTCAGGAACGTCTCGGGCCTTTCCGGCAAATACTTTCATGATATTATATATTTTTACAAATGGCGGAAATATCCGAGTAGTGTCTGATTGCGAGGTATAATTTCACTAACAATGTTCTCAAAACACCCCATGCTTTAAATAGATTTTTTATTTAATTAGTTATGGTTACTGTCTACTTGAAATTCATTGAAAACATGTAACGATTGCAAGCAGATAATGATGATGATGACAACGAGGATGAGGGGGAGGAAAAGGAGGGGAAAAGAAAGGGGGTGATGACGAGAACGACGTCATCGACGAGGATGAGGATGAAAAGGATCATTACTATGCATTATCATCAAAGTGAAGTCGACCTATGAGAATGATGTCGAGTAATTGTGATGAATGAGTCGACCTTTCGGGATCAATAAGTCAAATTATTATGATCACCATAATAAGCATGAATTATGCCGATAGTTATCTCGACGTTGACATCAAAATATTTATTTCCTCATTTATTTTATGTCGCCTTAGCAACAAGTCAACTGTATTATCTCGACCTAAATATCATGACAACTTGAGTTAACTATCATCTCCATCATGAATAGCAGGGATGTACTATACCACCACACTAAACGTACATTTAAGGAATGATTTTTATTTTTTCAACGTTTATGAGGTCATAACTACAGTGGGTTTCTGGGCATGTTGAATGAA